>JAOEGS010016999.1:0-19111 GCA_025447755.1 Corythornis vintsioides | reverse complement strand
GAGGGGAAGGAGAACCTCTCTTGCCCTGCTGGCCACACTTCTCCTAATGCATCCCAGGATGTCATTGGCCTTCTTGGGTTAAAGGAGTTAAAGAGATGGGGAGGACAACCTTAATGAGCAGGGTGAGGCTCTTTAACACAGCATCAGCACCCTGAGCAAAGGGCCCCTTCCACAGCTCCAGCACCTGCCTGGGCAGCTGCAGTTTGGGTAGGAGCCCCAGTTACATGGTCACAACTCCCTCCCTGGCATCTGAAGATGGCTGGTCCTGCCACCAGAGGTGGTCCCAGCGCTGGCCAATGCCATGGGTCCAATGCTGCTCCCCAGGCACCACCAGCAGCTCCCTTCTGTGCTTTTCCACAGCACTCATCCTCTGATACCCAACTGATTTGCAGACATTAACTCATTTGCTTTACCAGTACCCCCAGACAAGATAGAGGTGTAACCAGCCCAGAGTTTCACAGGGAATTTGAAGGGTGGAGACATCATGGTCAGAGGATTTGCTGTTTCTGGGAGTGCAGCTGGAGCTGCCCTAGCCTTTGAAAGGTGCAGGCTACAGCTTGCTGAGCACCCAGAACAACTCTGGCTAATGCTTTCCAGGCATAGCTCATCTCCACATGCTCATCTCTGTTCCCACAGCAGCTCCTGGGGAAAAGACACTAGAGCAATCCCATGGATCCCATCACTGCAGCTGGGACCTTCCCTGGGCACCTTCCCCATCATCCCTGGTTGCTCTCACCAACCTCCACTTGCTGGCAGATCTGTATCAGCTTGGCCATCTGGTTTTCCAGTTCACTGTTGCGTTTCACTAGGTTGGTGAGGTTCGTCTCCAGGGTTTGCTGTAAGTCCAGAAATGGGAGAGAAGAAAGAGACAAACCAAGAAGATCAGCAAAGCTGAAGGACAGTCCCAAGTCCCCCAAGTCCCCTGCAGTGGCCCTGAGGAGGCCACCAGCTGGTAGTCAGTGTGAGCCTCTGCCCTTTGCTGCTCTGGCAAAGCCAGGCTGGTCGTGTTCCTGCAGCACAGCTGAGCTTCTCCTGAGCTCCCTAGAAAACTTTATGAGCAGCTGGAAAAACATCAAGAGTTTATACATTCTCAAGCCACTTGTTGCTGCTGAACCCCCTGACAAGGAGGGAGAGATGGAACGAGCTGCTCCCCATGTTTCTACCCAGAAAGGAGCTAGCATAGCTGGGCTCATCATCATAGTAAGAAGCCTGCTGAACAGCCCAAGAAGGACTCTTGGCAAACCACCTCTGCCAGAGCGACACAGGCACGGGCCAGGAGAGCAACGTGGCAGCTCCAGAAAGAGCTACGGGGTAAATCCTCCCCAGGACGCCTGCCACTGCCACAGTCTGACCAAGTTCAGCCCTTCCCTCCCCTCATGCCCCACGCCGCTGTGGGCACAAGGAGTGGGCGGCGAGGGAATCGCTGCCCCTTCCACCCCTGCTCTCCCCTCATTCTGTGTCTCCCGGAGAGAGGAGGGCCCCAGGGGAGGTTGTGGTCCCCGCCACAGGCTGCCTGTGCTTCCCCTCCCGGCTCCCCAGGGCTCTCGTGGCACGGCGGCTCCCGGCAGTGCTGTCTCCTTTGGGTATCGCAGAGAAGAAGGGGCTCCAGCCCAGCGTGGAGAAAGAGCCCGTCTGGGAAGACCCCCCGGACACGAGCTGGACTGGCAGCTTTTTGGCCATCAATAATTGAGGTGACACTGCACTCGCATTAAAATAGGCGGCTCCACCACGAGGAAACGTTTCATAACAAAGCGCTCGCTACCTGTTGCAGTGCTTGTTGGGAAAATGATATCCCATTAATATTTTAAACTCCAGGGCTGGAAGAGGATCCCCGCGGTGTTTCATTCCTCCTTGGCTACAGACTGCAGTCCAAGGCTTTCATCAAGGCTCCAGCAGACCCATAAACACGGCCCTTCTCTGCACGCACAGATAATTTGGGGGCTAGTTAGCCAAGAGAACTTGAATCATAGTCATGAAGCACCAGCAAAGCATTCATTCCTGAAAAACCACCGGGCTCCTAAAATACTCTGAGCTCGTTTGCAATGCTGAAAATTGCCAGTCAACGGCAGAACACGGAAACGGGCCTGAAAAATGAAATAAAACCCAGGGTGCCTTCGCTAAGTGGCGAGCGCTTTGCAAAACAACGCGGCCTCGGCGGGGAAAAGCAGCTGCTAACAGCTCCTGCCACCTTCTTCCCTCGCAGCTCAGTATTATTAAACATCATTTGACTAAAGCATTGAACATTCAACTTGCTAATTATCCTCCTCCTCCTCACCGACTCGGCTGCAGTGAAGTCGCAGCTTTGAAATTGCAGCCGATCTGCTTTAATGTTGCAGGGCTGTTGGTGGAGGGAGGGAGGGGAGCTGGGGACCCTCCCTTTGAAGCGTCGAGCCCAAGGTGCATCTGCAGCACCCCAAGTGTTGCAGGGGACGGCGGTGTCGCTCCTGCCCCCGCAAACAAACACGACCCAAAACGCATCCACACGAAGCCCCCCCCAGAGCCAAACCAGCTGCAAAACCCTCCAGTCCTCTCTGGGCTGTGGGGTGGCAGGAGAATGGGTCCCAGGCTGCCTCCCACCACCCCCCAGCTCCACCCAAATGATGCAGGGCCAGGGCAGCCTGGAGGGATTCCTGCTGGGCTGAGGGTGCCTGGCTAAGCCCACGGTGGCCGAGGACACGTGTCGGGTCTCCTGGCACCATGTCCCCAGCACCCCCAGCCTGGCTCTTCCACAGGAAGATCTCCCTCAGAGCCAACTCCCAAGTTGGCAGCACAGAAGTGAGCGTGAGAAGAACTGCTCAGGCTTTAAACCTGATAAATCATCCAGGTTTACACCCAGGAAACAGATTCAGAGCCACTCTGTCTGGGCCAGGGATGCTGCCAGTTGTCTTTGCAGCTTGCACCAAACTGAGCCCTCGCCTGCTGATCAAGTGCTGCTCCTCCACCCCTGTCCCCCCCTGCGGAGGTGACCAGTGGGTGGGCACCAGCAGAGCAGGGCTCCTGCTCCAGGGTTTCTTCAGCACAGTGAGGAACCTCCCCAGACCCTGCCTGGCTTTCTAGGTCAGCGCTGCTGGTTCAGGCAGCATTAGGCACTGGAAGCTGGAGGTTTATCTCAGATTTTGCTCAGTATGTTTTGCTCCAAAGCAACTTAAAATGCATTAGTGTCAGGAGGCGGGCGCTGGGCTCGGCAGCTCCTTCACATCTCCTGTCACTCGTCCCATTGTCTGGGGAGCCATGCTCCGTGAGGCAGGCAGCTCACTCGCCTGTCATATTCTTCCCTTGACTTTTTGTTGTTTTTGTTTTTTTTTTTTCTGGGAATTGATTAAAAACACCTTCTCAGAGAGGTGTGTCACTACCAGGGATTGACCAGGCTCCCAAAGGCACAGCCAGGGTGGTGGGCAGGGCAGCAGCACCCGGCTCTCGTAGGCAGCTCCATCCTGCTTCGCCTGAGTTCCAGTGGTACCCAACATGTGCTCGCTGCTTCGCCCACTGGCCTGTCACATCCAGAGCTTCTGGCCACAGCTGGAGGAGGGACAGGGAATTGCTTCCAGAGGCTCTGCACTGGAGAGTGTCCATCAGTCAATCCGATGTCTCCAGTGTCCCAGCTTGCTGTGTGCTCAATGCACACAGCTGGGGGTGTGCAAGCAAAAGGGGGACTCTGAATGCCCACGTGGCTGTGCCAGAGGCTGACAGGCACCTCTCTGGGATGCTGCTGCCCCTGTCTCAAGCCTCATTTCCTCAGGAAAGGCTGTGAGGAGCTTCTCGTGCCAGGTCTCCTGTGAGAGACACACGTTTCCTGCAATGGGAGGCAGCCAGGCCAGGCTTCTTCACCCCCCAGGGACACAGGATTGGGTTTCTACCCTGCAGATAATTGCTGTGGTTTTCCCTGCCCTGGACGTCAGGTGCTGCAGGTGGTTTTCTCGGCAGCTCCCCTGGGACCTGGATACACATCGAGTCTTTGTTAAGCCTGAACTCCTGAACTCCCTCACCCCGTGGGTAGGAAGGGCAGCGCCGCTCACCCAGCACATGCAGGTGATCTCGTGTGTGACATCATCACACACCCCAGGGACACCAAAGCACATCCTCAACTATGGCAGAGATTCCAGCTTCTCCCAACACACAGAGCTTTTGTCTTCTTCAGGTACATCTGGTTTATCAACTAATGAAAGGAGAGAGAAAAAGATGTCTGTGGGTGAAGCTTGCTGCCTGTCGATGGGAGCAACCCAGGGTCATGCTCACCCCCTCCCCAGACACTCACTCATTGGCCTAGTTTCCCCAGGAACACAACATGTTTCTGCTCCTACAGAAAGGCAACCTGAGCAACAGGATGGGGAGAACGTGCTAAGCCCCCTATAAATCAAAACTGTCCCACGTAGTTCCAACGGGGAAAAAAACCCAACCAAAAATCACACAAACTAGTTTAAAGTTGTCCTGTCTCCAGAGCTGCTGATTAGTTGCAGACTCACTCTGAAGCCTCATCCTGGCAAGTCTGTCTGTCCGGCTGCTCAGCGAGCAGCTCCAGCACCCACCTCTCCTCCGTTTGCTCCTTCTGTCCTGTGCTGTTAACAGACACAGGGGTTTCGCTTCCCAAGACATCCCTTTGGGTGAAGGTCTGCAAGAGCTCCAACACCTGTAAGCCCTTGGCACGAGTGTCCCCTCTGCAGAGAGCAGAGCAGCAGCTTGGGATGGAAAACCTCCCGCTGCTGGAGCTCGTCCACAGCAGCACGTCCCAGGAACACGCTGTTCCCTGGCGAGCGGTGCCGAGACGTTTTCCTGGGTAGAATGAGAAGAAGCAGGAGGACAAGGCAGCTGACCCCTCTCCCTACTAGGGGTGACTGCACCTTCTCCCAAGTCCTAGTGAGGTGTGATGGCTCCAGCAGGAATCCACACTATGAGTGGGGGGCAGGGACACCTGGCAGCTCCCCTGCAGACCCCAAGTTCTCCAGCTGTCGGAGGGCACCAGCACATGGGTGCCCAGTGGGTGCAGGAGCAGGGCAGCATCTCTACCTGTCAACCAACCACCCCAGGCCAGCCCCATAGGTGGGATAACAGCTGCTGGCCAGCCAGAGGGACAGTAGGAGATCAGACCACCCGAGGAGACCACTGCCATGGGAACCTGCTTCCAGTCAGCCCAGAGCTACCTCCTGCCTTGATAGGCAAGATGGGCAGAGGATGACACGGGATGGGATGGAGACAGGACGAGGAACCAGGACACACCAAGCACCTGGAAGACTGCTCCTGAGAGTAACAAGAGGACAAAGCTCACAACAATGCAGCTCGACAACAGATCAGACCACGAGAAATCAAACCCTGCAAAGTCACCCTGGTTTGCAGCCGAGGAAGGACTGTCAGAGATGAAACGGGAGCGGGACGGCAGCTGGCAGTACCCTGCTACCACTGGCTTTGAAGCCAAAAGTGAACAAAACTCCTTTCAAAGTGTAAAAGACAACACAGCTTCCTTCCCATAAATATGTATATGCTTGTGGAGAATTGGCTGGTGGAACAGAAGATGCACCCTTTGAAGGATTTATACGAGTACATGGTAGGCAAAGACAAAGAACAACACAGAAGTTGCCCTCAGAAGCTCCCCTGAAAAGGAAGGAGAGGTGGGTGGAGTCCAACTGAGCGAACAGGAGGCCACTGATGGCAGCAATTACCTCAGGTAACAGCCAGGAGCCCTGCACAACCTTCCTGTGGGGAGGTGAGAACCTCAGAGATGGATTTCCAGGAAGAAAAGCCTGGCAAATACTGATCTGAGGCACACAGGGAGCGCCAGGATAGCAGGAGACTAAGCGTCCCTGACAATGTATGGGATCAATTATCAAAGGCAGAAGAGGACAAACTAGCTAAGGGAGCATCACTAACATTTTTGCCATTAGAGTTTCCTAAGGAAAAACATTCACACAGATTGGAATTGGAATTCACACAGATTGGCATTCACACCTAACGCAGGATCAGGTTCTGTGGCAGGCACCAAGGGATGAAATTCAATAAGTACTCAGAGAGAAGTTTAGGGAAGTGCTCCAGAGAAATTAATGGAACATTCAAACACCACTGAGGAACATCTGGTTTCCATTCAACAATAAAAAAGATGCTTTGTGATTTGCACCAGATAGATAACGGTTTCATCAAAGATTCACTAATTACTTCATTCAGTTTCCATCACACTTCCCAATTCAAATTAGCCAAATCCAAGCACAAAGTAATGAAGAATTGCATGGAGGGTACCTGTGGAAGCCTCTCCTCCTTGCTGCCTGGTCTGCACATCAATATTTAGATTCAGCTGTTCCCAAACTGAATATGAAACGCATAAAATGAATTAGAGGCAGAATTCACGCCTAAGCGCCAGGGAGAGACGCTCTGAATTACAAATATAAAATTAACTGGAAAGAGATGCTGAAGCTCCTCCATCTCCAATTATTGCAGAAAACGTATTGAATTCTGCAGAGATCAGACAGATACAGCACAAGAGGTCGATGACAAATGACGTGGAGAAATCAATTGGAGGGGAGCTTGACTCGTGTTGCGGCCGCGTCGCGGAGTTCAGCTCTGCTGAGCCCAAGCTCTGCAGAACACGATTTTAATCTGAAATATTAACTGGCAATAAAACGCATCAATTACGTCTGCAAACGGCTCATCCAGGGGGTTGCCCATTAGTCCCACTTTGTGCATGTGCTGGGTCTGTCATCCTTCCTGCACCACTGGCCGTGGCTGTCTGCATCACTCCTGAACTTCCATCCACCATGGCACAGGGGGCCCAATGCCTTTCCCCACAGTTTATTTGTGACAGTTCCTTTGGCTGAGAGCTGAATCCCAGCACAGCCACATCAAATGTTGGGTGGGCTGTGCTCCAGAGGAGTGGATGCTGGGGCAGAGAGTGGGACAATGGCCTGGGAGGAGGAGGATGGCGTTTGGAAGGGTCACAAGCACTTGGTGCTCATGAGCAAGGATGGGGAGAGCCAGCAGGGAGTCTGGATCAAACCTGCTCCAAGTCGCTGGAAGCCTCTGCCCACAGCAAAGCTGTGCTGCAGCTATAGAGGGGCTGCCACAGAGCCGTGGTGGGGCAGGGGCTGGGACACCCGTCCACCCTGGGCACATCCCACCTATAGGGACCAGGGCTCAGCACCCCCGAGCTTGGCAGTCAGCAGCACCAGTATAACCAGCCCATGGGACCCACTTGCACAGGGCAGGGCCCAGCGCAGGAGAGACATCACCAGCACTGTTTAAATATTCATTCCTCCTGCCCCCCTTTCTCATACCCCTCCACCCTCACAACCACCTCTCTGTTGCAGAGAGGGGCAGGGAGACGGCTGCAAAGGGACGGTGCTGACGTACCCAGCCTGGCGCCTTCCCTCTCCCAGCGTGCCCCAGAAAACCCCGCTCCTGACTCCGAGGATCAAACACGCTGATCAAACGCCTCAGCAGCTGGTTTGTAATTCCCCATTGCTCCGACTCCTGCACATGCTCAAGAGCCTGTTTTTCATCCCCCCCATCTCTGCAGCACAAGCAATGGGAGTTTGCAGTCAGAGGGGACCAGGCTGAGGCATCATCAGCAGGCACAAGGAGTCAGAAACCAGACACAGCTCTTTGCCTGCCCCTGCACCAAAGGATTTCCCATGGTTCAGAACCTTCGCCGGGCGGGTGGGCAGCGGGGAGGGGCTGGCCCTGGGTAGAGGTGCCCATGAGACTCATGTCTCAGGTTCTTACTCACATGAGGACGTCTGCTTGCAGGAGGGAAAACGCCAGGTTTCCTGTGTACCTCCTGCCACGTGGCATCCCAAGAGGTAAAGCTATAGGAGCCATGCCCGGGGCTGCCGGGAAGGTCACCACTCTCAGGGCACACTGGCACCTTCCAAGGAGGCCCGATGGACAGGGAACCCCAAAGCAGAGAAGATTTGATGGGGACACATCCCTAGGAAAGTTGCACCACTTGGTGGCATCATTCTCAAAAGCTGGGGCGAGAGGGGACAGTTTGCTAATGGGTATCGCAGCGATTAGAAGCATCAAATTATCTTCTGCAGCACACAACAAATAATACTAATGGTGGGGATAATGTCAAGCAGAATTACATTGGATTTTAAACAGCACTGATAGCACATGTTAAGCAGACATATAATTAGCGCTGTGGCGCCTTGATAATGTTAATAACGTAGTTAATTATACTGATATAAATAGCAAGATTAATTGTCACAAAACATCAGTATCAGGCTTTGAAAGGCATCCCCAAACCTTGCCACTGTTTATCAGCGCTCGGGCAGCAGGGCCGGAGCAGTCGGCAGCAAAACGTTCCCCAGGGCTGGATTCACCCCTCGCCAAGGGATGGGTCAGAGTGCAGCAGCCACCCCGTGGCACCCCTTGAGCACCCACACTGAGAAGACGGGACCGGAATGCCCTGCATGGTGCAGAGATGGCACTCGGTGAGGAGGCAGGGACCTGGCTGCTCCCTTGGGAGCTGCTCACGTACAGGCAGCCCATCCCGTCCTCTCTGTGCCCCATGGCACGTGGCGGGGTGGGGACCCCAGCCCTGTGCCCGGCACCACCCTGCTCTGATGTTCGGGATATTCTGCTCTGGAGCCTCCATCCAGTCCTCACAGCCTTGTTTGCCTTGGATCTACTTGCTCTCCTGCATGGCTGCTCTGCAGGAGATGACCCCGCCCGGGGACATCCAGCAGCGGCTGCTAAACCACAGGAGCAAAACCAGCCTGAGGTTGGTCTGGAAACCCAGCCCAGCGCTGCACGAAGCAGGACAGTGACAAATGGGAACGACTCGGCCCAGCGTGGCCTCTGGGAGACTCAACCTCTCATCTGCAGATGTCTCCGGCCCTTGGGCTGCCTGGTTAAGGGGAAGGGCTGGTGGGAAGGGAGCAAAGCCCAGCAAAGCACAGGCAGGAGGGTGACCATTGCTCACAAGGTGTCTCCTCATCACCACTCCTTGCAGAAGAACAAACTGGGGTGGACGAACTAGGATGAGATGGGAGGAGATGCACGGATTTAGAGCCATGGAGGTTATTAATCAACTTCCAAATTCCTGCTCTGTGCGGGACTTGGCTGTGCTGAACAAACTTTTCCACCTCCCTGGCACCAGCAGGTGACAGCCTCTGGGGACATGTTCCAGAGCTCCCTTCTCAGCCAGGCCACTCCACGTGGCTGCACTGGCTCTGGGGATGCTCTGGGCTCACCCCAGCTCAGCAGCTGGTCCCAGGAGAGCCGAGCTCAGCACTGGGCTCCCACTCCCAGCCATGTCAGGCGGCCGAGCTCGGGCTGGCAGGACACGTGGCGGGTGCTGCCAAGGCGCCAAGCGGGACGTGAAGCCACGGGCTGCTCCTGGAACCGGATGCACCGCGCCAAGGAGCTGCCCGGGATGGGGCTTATTTTGGCCAATTTGTTGCTTATTTTACACCACGGTGAGACTGTTAAAATCAGAGCTGGAGATGTTGAGATAGACACACACACCAGCACAAACTCAGCCCCGGGGTAATCACACTGACTTCAGCGTTGAGGAGACTTTAACTCTTTGTGCAGACACAAGCACCAGAGTCCCAATTCCTTCCCACAGCTTTTTACCTTTGCTGCCGTTTTGCTGCTGGAAAAGCAAACAAGATGCCTCAACCCAACAAAAAGTCACTAAGCAATGGGACAGGCAGCCCTTCTGGAGCCTCTCCCTGTGGCCTCGTCCTGCGTGTCCCCATCCTGCACATCCCTGCACATCCCTGCACCTTCCCTGGCTTGCTCCCGCCAGACGCCAGCAGCAGCCTGGGCCACAGAGCATCCTTTTGTCAGTTTATCCAGCAGATCTCGGGCACCAGCCCCGAGGATTACAACATCTTACAGCAACAGGCAAGAGAGAAAATGTCTGAACAGGTTTTCCTTCCTGGGGAAAACAGCCCTGCCTGTTGCCAGCTGTCCTCCCAGCCCAAGGGCTGGGGACACGGCGCTGGCCGATGCCCTGGAGCAGCTGGAGATGTGGTGGGGCAGTCTGGATGAAGTGCCCATGCCCAGCCCTGCCTCCAGCCGGCCCTGGCAGCTCTGCCAAGCTCTCCAACACCAGGACTCCATGCCAGCCGGCGCTCCAGGCAGCATTGTGAACCCTGAGAGCTGCCCACCCCTCTGAGCAGACTCCACCAAAGCCTCTCCAAAGGCCACCTGGAGGAGAAAGGCCAAAAAACAAGGACAGAATTCCAGAAGTTACAACATCTGGCGAAGGCAGCGGGGAGGGACGTGGAGCCTTCTCGCCAAGCACAGGGTGATTGCTCATGCCAGAACCTGCTTCAGCTGCTTTCAGCTTGGCTAAGACTTCGCCTAGTGAAGTGTAAAGCTCTCATCGGCCCGTGTTCCTTCCTCAAGCAAAAAACCATCCGTTTCTGATAATGAGAAAAGGAAAAATTCCTACTCCACATGAGGATGGAACGCCTTGAAATTTCCATTATTTCCCTAGAAAACGGAAAGGCTCAGAACCCTCAGTCAAGGTTGAAGTTTGGAGGGCAGGGAAAAACCCAAATGTATGAAAGCAATGAGCCACTGCCCAGCTTCAGGGCCCCTCCCAGGGACTTTTGGCAATGTGCCCCAGTCCACACTTCATAAACCCATCAGCCTGGCCTTTGCCATCCCAGTGCCACCACTGATCTCACTCCAGCCACTTTTCCTCCTTCCCAGCCCAGCTCCTGCCTGCCCCTGCCCAAACCAGGCACGGGAGTCTGCAGACACCCCCCCCACAGCCCTGCACAGACCACTGCACGGCACCTTGCATCACAAAGGAGCAGTGGGACCAAAGAAAGGGACCTGGGGAGATTCTGGCTGCTGGGACCACAGCAATCCCCAAGCACGTCATTTCAGCCCCTGCAAAAGATAAGGGATGGAGCAGGGCAACAGAAGAAGGCCCACGAGACACAGGGCCAAGGGAGATGGTCTCCGCAAAGCAGGGGGTCATATATAGAAGAGGCACCCAGATTTATTTTTCTAGCAGCCTGTGATAACCTCTGTTTTCCTCCAGCCCTGATCTCTGATACAACCAAATCATTCTGTAAAAACACAAAAAAAAAAAAAACCCAAACCAACCCAACCCCCAAACCCCAGGAATTCAAAAGCCCACACCCAACTTCAGCCTTTTATGCTGCAAAATTTCCCCCTGGAGAGCAGTGAACGGGCAAAGTTACTGCAAACCCCACCTAGTGAAAGAACAAAGCAGCATCAGCAGCTCACCCGGCAGCGGTCCTGGGTAGGAGCCCTCGTCCCAGTCCCAGCCCTAGCCTGGGCAGGACCCTCTCATCCCTGACCCAGCCTGGTCACCATCCCCAGCTGCTGAGCTCCTCGGCTGCAGGGAGCCCCACGACTCAGCACGTCAGGCTCATTCTGCAGCAACTCCACTATATACTATTTTTATTGCCAGAGTCAGTGGCTTCGAGAACAATGTTTTTCCAACACGGGCTGGCTCCCACCGTTGAAATGAAAGCCAGGCCGGGTGGAAGCACAGACAAAGGGCAGGAAAGCACCAGCACCTTCCGCTGGCGCTGCTGAACTACACGTGGCCGCGTGGGTCGCACCCAGCGAGCGCGGAGGGAATCTCTCCTCTCCCTGCCGGGAGCATGGGGGGTGATCAGCAGCTCGGCAGGGGCTGCGACCAGCCCCTCAGACACCCAGCACTGCAGGACGAGTTTGGGAGCACCCCCAGCATCAGTGTGGAGGGAAGGGACTGGACACCAGCTGTCCAGGTTTCGCAGCCTGGACCAAGCGGCGCTTCGAGCCTCTCCTGGGGGCTAAAGCTCCAACGCCCCGGGGACTGGGAAGCTGCTACATCACCCAGGCACCCTGGGTGCAGCAGAGATGAGGTGGGGTCTGTGGTATCCCCACCAGCAGCTCCGGGATGGCAGCAGCAACCCCTGGCTGCCAAGCCCAGGCAGGGTGACTCAGAGCCCGAGCGAGTCACGGGGCGGCTGGAAAATCCCACGAGTTTCGGAAAATAAACAAATACCTCGTGGGCACTCTTTTAATTTGCCTCCTAGTTCTCTCCACAAGCCTTTGGAGTGGATCTTAGCCAGCTTCTGAGTTTCTCTCCAAAGCCTCAGAATAACACACAAACCAGCCCTGTGATGCTGTGGGTGACATGAAAGCCGAGGGTCTCGTGTGCCCCTTGCTTCCAGGGGGTGGCTTTCCAGAGCCCCCAGACCACTGGGACAAGCCCTGGCACCGCAGACAGCACAGTCTGCCCCAGCAGCAGCTCCACTGAGGACTGGGAAGGCTGGAGCTTTACTGGGCTCTGGTGGGATGTATCCAGGCACTAGTGGAACTGGGAGCATCTCGGCTCCTGGGCTCACTCCCAAACCACAGTGGGCACATGGATGGGGTCGGGCGAGCTCCAGAGCTCCGTCAGCAGCCCCCGGGGAGGGTCAGCAGCCAAGCTGTGTCCCAGGAGGACTCTGCACATGGAACGGAGGTATTCCCACGTCCCACAAAGCCACAGCCGTCCCACACCCTTTGCCACGAGCATGGGAGCTCATCCCAGACACCCCAGGCACTGTCTGCAGCAGATCCTTGGGGGGTTAATGAAAAGCTGGCAGGGCAAACACGCTGCCACCCCCCCGCACACCCCCCGCAGCTCCCTTCCTGCACATTCACCCACGGGTCAAAAGACCCTTTCAAAACCTAGCAGTGTCAAGGCACAAAAATAAAACAAGCACATAGATCTTCCTGGCAGAGCCCTCCACAAAGAGGGTTACTCACAAAACTTTTATCTAGTTTTCTGGCCTTTCTTTTCTTTCCCCAGTGCCCCCTTCTCTCTTTAAAGCTAAGTGGGAATGCTGTGCTCCCCCTGATGCTGCCGAGCCGTGCTGGCAGGCATGGCTGTGAGCACACATCTTCCCTGAGAGGCCTCGTCCCAGGCTTTCCAACCAGCCCCATTAGCATTTTGTTTCTATTTCTCAGTCACAGTGTTTTACAGCAGTTTAAAAAGCAGGCGCCGAGCACTAAATAACTCTCAGCAAAGAAAGGATTGCAGGTGTGAGGGACCCTTCTGCTTGCCTGGGAAGAATCACCCAAGGTCAAAGAAAGCTCAGCAGTGGACAACTGGAAAGACAAAGTCCCTATCTGGGCACGACTCATTTTAAATCATTCAAAAGCTGTCACTTTTATTACTCTATTTTCCCTGCTTTCGTTGTCCCCCAGCCTGGCAGCAAATGGAGATCAGAGCCAGGGCTGACCCATCCATCAGGACCAGGAGCCCATCGTTGGGGAAAGACTCTGCAGTGCACAAACCCATCTGCCACATGTCCCCAGAAAAGGCCCTGAGATGTCACTCAGACACCTCAGCCAAGCAGCCCCTCTGCAGCACCCCCACGCTGGATGTGCCATCAGCGATGCTCAGAGGAACCATCCCCTCCCAGTGTGACAACCAGCCAAGCCTTTCCCAGACCAGCAGCTTTGTGACCTGACTGGGAAGCCCTGGTTTGTAACTGCACTGCCCTGGGTGGGCTGCTTTGGTTTTTCACAAAAAAAAACACCTGCATATGGATTGAAAACCCCACATTGTCCTGCTGCTGAGGCTGGCCAAGACCTGCTAGCCCCAGGGTGAAGCAGCTCTGCAGCAGGACCTTCCTGCTCTGCTCAAATCAGAGTTTTGATGAGAAAGGGAAGAAAACCCACCAGCCTGACCCGTGTCATCCCAGTGGGGTCAGCAGAGCCTGCAGAAAGCTCACTCCTACCTTCATGCTTCCAAGCCCCTTCCAAAGGGCACAGGGGCAAGCTGGGCGGGGAAAGGGGTGGTTCCCACATCAGCATCCCATCTCCTTTCCCAAGGCCTCGGCCCAGGATAAAGGGGCTTTGTCACACTGATGTATTAACACATCAGCTCCTCTGCCAGGACACCACGGAGCGAGGCTGGAGCAGAGGAGCTGGTTTCCTTGATAATTTATGAGTCAATTTATTTCAATGATGTGCTTGAGCGCAACACCTCACTGGGGGCTGCCTGTTAGCAGCAGGCAGAAGCAGCTCCAGGACTCATTCAGACCCTGAGGCAAAGGATAAAACATGGAGATATGGGCTGCAAAGCAGCAGGGAGGTGAGGGGAACCAGCACAGGCAAGCAGGCTTCAACACGCTGAGAGGGGACCCTTCAACAGCTCACCTCAGAAGACTGGCCCACGCTGCCTTTCAGGGAGGAGGTTTGTGCTCCCACCAATCCCCAAGCATGTTGTGTCCTCCAGCAGATCCCTCCTGAGATGCACAGAGATGCTCTAAAGTCCCTCTCAGCAAGTGGCACAAGTTCAGCAGAACTAACCCCTGCGTTCGGTTCTGACCTAAAGGGACCGTCCCCCTCGTGCTGAGCCAGGGAAGTGTCACAAGCCAACATCTGCCACCTCCCAGAGGTCACGATACACAGGAGCTGATCCAGCAGCCCCATCAGCAGACACACCCATTGTTATTGCCATCTGTCCGGGGATTCTGTCTGCTGGAGGATGCTACTCTCTGGAGCCCCAAAACAGCCTCAAGCAGCAGCCTGGGCCCAAACCAGGTGGCTGCAGCTGAACACCCTCGCACCACCAGAGATGCTGGAGATGGGGGTCTGCAGCCCTGGGAGCCATAGGAACCCAGAGAACCCCCTGGTGCCAGGCACCTGCAGCAGCCCTCACCCTGGCTGCGGGCTCAGCACCCATCCTGGCTACGGACTCAGCACCTGGGGCTGGGTCCCCCTCCACCTGGCCAAGCGGCGTCAGTGGTGACACCACCAGCAGGCAGCAAGAGCCCCCCCTCAGCTGCTGCCCAGGCAGGGGGTCCAGCTGCAGGTCTGAGCTTCCCCCACCCACCTGTGACCCTCCCGTGCCAGCAAAGCCCCGTGGGCACCGCGCTCACCTACAGCCCCAAGGACTCCCGAGAGAACAGACACCGGCTCCGTATCCGACACAATCCGGCAGCCCCAGGATGGAATGAAAGAAACTCGGGGAAAGAAACCCAACCGAAAAAAGACCAAAGAGAAATTAAAAAAAGGGTAAACTGACTAAACTCCAGAGTTCAGCCAGTGACGTATTTAACTGACAAAGTGTGCTGGGGGATTATTCTTCTTTAAGATTGATTTTTTTTTTTTTTTCCACCAGCCCAGCTGGTGTCATCCTCTAATTCCCGGAGAGCAGCAGATTGCAGGAGACTGCACGTTCTCTCGCCGGGCTTGCTGCTAAGATAAATAAATAAATAAAGATAGATCAAAGAAGTGAAAAAACCTTCTGGCAGTTCCCACCAACCCCCCCTCGCCTCTCCCAACTGGTCCCGAGCATATTTCCGGCTGGGGCTGACAAGGAACACTGTCAAATGAAAAATCTCAGCTTTGGAATCAGGTGACACGAGCAGAGAGGGAAAGGCTCCGTTTTCAGGGTGGGTAACACGGGAGGGTCCGAGTCCCGCACAGGCAGGTGCGGGGGCTCCCCAGCACCGGGGCACCCCGCGAGGCTCTGCCACCCACCCGCACCTTCCACCCAGCCCAGAATGTTTGTACCAGTTCTTCCAACCCCTGGCATCCCCAGCACGTTTCCCAACGCCACAGGGACCGCATCCTGCTGAGGCAGCACCCTGGGGACAGTGGCACCCTGGGTCACCCCCCACCAACCCACGGTGCAGGTGCTCCCTGCAGGTTGACGGCACCTTGGCCGGCCTTGGAAGCAACGCAAAGACCAAGATCCCCTCTGAAGGCAGCAGCAACTCCAGCACCATGGGCGAGCAGTGAGGAAAGGAGGCATTTGCCTCACAGCTCACCGGGAAAAACACACAAAAGAGCTCATGAGAACAATTTGCTCCTCTTCTCCTGGGAGGTGACAGCTATGCTGCAGCCAAGCAAGGCCTCGGCCTCAGAAAGCTGGTGATGAGATGGTGAGAGAGGAACTGGGATGCCCAAATTGGGGCTACTGGGCGCACTGGTCCCCCCACCAGTCAGCCAGTGCAGCCCGGCCAAATGGATGTGGTGGGAAAACACCGCCCCATGGGGCTGGGCTCCCCCTGAGGGGATCAGACCCCCCGCACACACACGGGGGATGTGCCTCAGAAAAGCCAAAGCAGGAGAAGTCCAAGAAATAAATAACCCACCCGTCGGCCCAGCGGAAGCAGCGGGACAGACAAGGGGATTCCTCCCCGTGCGCCGCTCTGGTCCCGGGCAACCGCTGCTCGTTTGCATCAGCACAGCTCCCGGGGGGTCCCCAGCACCACCCGCATGCCCCGTGGGAGGGGTGCAGACGTTGTCTATGGGAAAAGCTCCCACCTGCTCGGTGGACAAGCCAAAGATGTCGCAGCTCTCGCCGGGTACTGAGAATGCTTCTGTTCACCCAAAGTCCCTTCACTCATGCCCACCTCAGCTTCCAAACTCCAAACATCCTCCCCTTCTTCTTACAACCCTTAGACTACAGCAGAGCCCACCACCCTCCCAGCACGGATGGAACAGCCACAGCCCCTCAGGCACCACAAAGATGATGGTGACGGGTGCATTAGCAGGTGACAGCTCCCTCGGTGTCATCCCAGCACTGCACCCATTCCGGACACACCTCCGTCTGACACGGACACCACGCTGCACAGCAGTAGCACAGGACCTTGTTACCCAGCCATGGCACCCTGCAGGCACGGGGCTCTCCAGCTGCTGCAGATGTGGCCTCCTCTGGACCACCCAGCCAGGAGCGCTGAAAAAATACCAGAGGTGCAAGAACTTGTTCATCTGGCAGCCAGCTTGGGAGATTTTGGGGACACACCTCTGCTTTCCTCATCCCAGACAGACCTGTTTATAGATAAAGATCAGAGCGAGCTGGGACGATCCACCAGCCGCTCATGGAATCGCTTTGGTTGGGAGAGACCTTTAAGGGTCAAGGGGATGGTCACAGTGTCCACCACAAGCAGAGCTGCCCGCTCCACGGCACGTCCCCAGCCCCATGGGGGGATCTCTCCCTGGAAGCAGCACACTGAGGAGGACAAAGCCCAGAGCAGCAGCCAGGACACTCCAGGGACCCTCCAGCTAGAGGAAGAGAGCAGGTAGTCAGCTCAAGGTCCCAAGATCCATTCCCATTCCCACTGTAGGAGGGTTTCTCTCAGCAGATGCACTCCTATTGTGCATTCATCTCTATAAAAGGGCACATCAAGCTACTCTGGGAAGATATTCAAAGCAGGTTTTTTTTAAGAAGCACGTCAGCTGTCACAGTAAAATCACTTAACACCTGTAAGCCTATTTGGGGGTCTAATGTGATCATCACAGCAACACTCAGCATCTCGGAGCACGAGCCCGCTCAGAGATTCAGCCCCAGTGCTCTCCACCAAGCCTCCAAATGGCCCAGAGACTCCAGAGCTGCCGGGACCCACTGCCCAGCCGGGCACAGCCCCAGCACCCAGCACCTCCCAACTGCACGCCCGGCATCGTTAACCGCGCCGCGCTAATTCCCGCTCCTGAATATTCATCACGCCCACAACGCAAGAGATCCTGAATATTAAACAGCAGCGACTCGGGGATGGAATATTAATCTGCAGGCAGAGCCCACGGCTGTTTTGGCGGGAGGAGGGGCAGGAGGGAGGGAAGGAGGGGCTGGTGCTGCCCCTGGAAGTGGGTGCTGGGTGGGCTGAGCCACAGGGTTCCACTGAGACACTTGTGCTGGCAGAGCCCTTCCAGCCCATCCACTCCCAGCACTGCCAGGGAACCACTGACCTGAGTCCTTCAGCACCACAGCTCTACGGCTTGGAAACCCCTCCAGGGGTCACAGGGACTCCCCCCCTGCCCTGGGAAGTGCTGGAGGGGAAGAAATTGCTCCTCTGCTCCATTCTGAACCCACAGCAGGCACAGGGGCAGCAGGACTCCTGCCCTTGGCAGCGATGCCCATGGAGCAAGTGGTGCCACCCAGCCTCCTCACAAGAGGTAAAAGCAAGCAGGGCTCTGCTCTCCAAAACTGCTGGCTAAGCACTGTTGTTTTTTAAATAGAAAAAAACTGACATTTTCACAGTGCTGCCTTCCCACATGAGCAACCCAAGAGCCTCCTCCCCTATCCCCCACATGGGGATGAAAGCCCAATAAAGGAGAAAATGGAGCAGCCACACGGTCTCCAGAAACACAGCCATCAGCTGGAGGAGGATCGAGGCTCTCACCCAGCCCGTGAATGAGGAGGGTCCTCTGCAAGGGGGCAATGCCGGATCTGGGGCACACCAAGCACCAAGGGACTGGGTCACCAAAGCCTCAAAGCACAGAGCAGAATTCAGAGTATTTGCAGAATGGAAAGAGCTGGAGGTTCAGCTCACACCCTCAACAGAAGCCCTAACCATGATGACAGCTCAGGGCTGTTTCTGGGGACAGAGTACCCCTTCTGGGGAGGAAACCTGTTGAGGGGGTTGAGCTTTCTCTGAGAGCTCCCCTTGCAGCAGAACAGCAGGAGCTCCAGGGAGAATTGCAAAGAGAACACGAGTCTGAGGCACCCGGAGAGATGCTACAAAGAAAACCATAAAAGTGCAGGAATTGTTAACAAGTCTGATGACAGAGGGGGGGAAAAAGACCAAATCTGTTCAATCCCATGGCGAGGGACGACTAGAACGCAGATTAGGTCTGATGGGAACATTAATTGGCTGGAAAATCCACAGGGTTCAGGGACTAGCACTAAGGACGAGGGATCTCCCCTTCCTCCCCTTGTCCAGAAGAGCACTGAACTCAGCAGCTGAACCTGCCACCTCACAGCCTGTTCAATGGACACACCAGCTGTGGAAGGGCCCACAGCTGGAATGTGCAGATGTTTAAGACCATGCTGGAACACAACATGGACCTGTTGGAGTAGGGCCACAGCACCCACAGCAATGCTGGGAGAGCTGGGGGGTTCAGCCTGCAGAGGAGAAGGCTCTGGGGAGACCTTCTGGGGCCTGTCAGGGGCCATTACAACTCCCACCACCACAAACGTGGGCTGAGGCAATCCTTGGCTGGGACTCCCTCTGCTCCCGTCAGCAGGTCCAAGGAGAAAAAGCACAAAAGCATATCTGCTGCTGGCTGAGGGTGAAGGAGCCAATGGCAAAAACACAGCAAGTGCTTTTGGTATTTCTGCTGTAACAGCCCCCCATGTTGTGTGTGGGAGTCACAGCAGTCGCCACTGTAACCCTCGCTCTCAGCTAACTCTTCTTTGTGTGGGGAA
>JAOEGS010016998.1:0-40828 GCA_025447755.1 Corythornis vintsioides | reverse complement strand
TGTACGATGGCAGTTCCTGACCCTGAAGGAGAGAAATAAGATCAAGTTTGGGAAAAGGTGAGCCTGGCTCAGCCCTGCTCACTGTGGGTGAGGATAAGGTCCAAGGCAGACCCCTCTGGCATGTCTAGAAGGTGATCAGGTTTGGGAAAAGGTGAGCCTGGCTCAGCCCTGCTCACTGTGGGTGAGGATAGGGTCCAAGGCAGACCCCTCTGGCATGTCTAGAAGGTGATCAGGTTTGGGAAAGGGTGAGCCTGGCTCAGCCCTGCTCACTGTGGGTGAGGATAAAGGTCCAAGGCAGACCCCTCTGGCATGTCTAGAAGGTGCCTGTCTGTAACTCACATTGAACTAGAATCCTTTCTCTGCAGTTGCTCTGCTACCACAGAATTACAGAATCACAGAGTGATTCTCATCTAGATCATCTAGTCCAGCCCCCCTGCCCGAGCAGGGTCACCTAGACATACCTACTAGATGTGGTAGGGATTGTGTTCCTGGAACAGCTCTCCTGTGGATATCAACTCAAAGCAGATCAGGCCACTGCTGAAAGCTCTTGGAAAATGGAACATTGGCATCAGTGCAAACAGATTTATGCAAAATTTGGGAATGCTGTTAAGAAGTCTCTTTTTCATAAGATTTTCTCCTCTTGGTCTACATGTGACTGTTACTAAATGAAAACATGCATTTCTCTAGATACACAATTTACTCTCCAAAAGATGGACAGCCTTGCATGGATCATGACAGGCAAACAGGAGAGGTAATGTTTTTAATTGACTTTTCTAGGTATTGCCTATGGTCTTAAATACTGAATGGAAAAATCAATTGTACCTTGGGGCAAAATGCATTTTGCACACACAGAGTTCTCAGTACTTGGGGAAGCTGAGTGAACTCCTACTGAGAATATTTGTCTTGAACCATGGGATAGTGTTTTCCACTGTAGCTTTTTTCTGTAGCTGGTTGGCACTTTGTGCCAGCAGCATCACTGCACCATAACACAGGACAGTTACTGTCTTATGCTGCTGAGCAGTGGCTGTGATGGGGAACTGTCTGGACATGGGAATAGCAGAGTGGTTTGTATTGATGGGTTTATGCTTCACTTGGAAGAAAGCAGCAGAACCTTGAATATGGCATTTGGGTTGGATTACTCCAGAATAAGATTTATTTACTGCTTGAGGTAATGTCAGGTATTGATTGCTGTGTTGTTCCTGTGAATTGCAGGGTGTTGGGCCTCAAGAGTATACACTGATCAAGATGAAGGTGTTGGATCCTTACCCTGCAAAGTTAAGGTGGGTCTAGAATTGGTGATGGCAGATGGTGCCAGAAGTGAGCACTGAATTGGACAGCCTGTTTCACCTCATTTAATTTAATTTCACCCTGTTATTTCTGTGACTTCAAGGTCTTGTTCTCTGTGTTGAACTGCACTATTCACTAGTCTGTGTGGAACTCAAAGTGGAGAAAAAGAAAATGAAAATCCCACAAAACTTACCCACTTTGATCCTGTAGGAAACATCACTTAAAAGCTCATATGGGCTTAAAAATGTGTTCTGTGTTACCTTGAATGTTTTTGTTTGGTGACTTATAAAACACTTTTCCTCTCCCCTCAGTGGCCTAAGAGGAAAGAATATCTTCTTGGTGGCTGCCACCCTCAGACCAGAGACCATGTTTGGCCAGACCAACTGCTGGGTTCGCCCAGACATGAAGTACATTGGCTTTGAAACTCTGCATGGGGACATTTTCATCTGCACCCAGAGAGCTGCCAGGAACATGTCCTACCAGGGCTTCACGAGGGACAATGGAGTTGTGCCTGTTGTCAAGGAGCTGATGGGAGAAGTGAGCATCTTGCAGATGTAGTTTCCATTTAGTTGGTTGTAATACCTGGGGAACACCAGGTATTGGTGCTTCGGGCAGCAGAGCTTGCTCAGCCAGGCTGGAGAAGTGCTGTTCATTGTGATGATGTTCCTCTGTCCTGCACAGGAGATTCTTGGCGCTGCACTTCTAGCACCTCTCACCACCTACAAAGTTATTTATGCTCTTCCCATGCTCACAATCAAGGAAGATAAAGGTAACTTCACAGCAACTTCTTGCCAGAGCCCATTTGATGTGCACCGTGATGCCAATGCACTCTGATCTGATCTGATCTGTCTTACCCTTTATCAAGGAACTGGAGTGGTAACAAGTGTTCCCTCTGACTCTCCAGATGACTTTGCAGCCCTGAGAGATTTGAAGAAAAAACAGGTCAGTCAGTGGACTGAATTGCCTCTGCTTCTGTTTCCTTGCCATGGTGTGAAGGATCGAGAGGGGACATCCAGTGGGTACAATGAAACTCCTTTGACTGGAGTTCTGCTGTCTCTAGCTTGAAACCCAAGTAGATAAAACCAGGTGAAGTTAAAACCATCTGGGACAGGTGGTTACTTTCAGGCTACAAAAAGAATTGAGGATGAGTATCATGTAACTTTTGTTGCATGTTGAGGTAGAGAAGAGCACCAGTGAAAGAGAGGTAAATTCCTGTTGTGGAGAGTACTTCCAGAGATGAGATTTAGACCTCTGTGTGAATTTCAAATGAGACTTAAAGCAGCTGTCACTATTACAGCTTCCAGAGCTTACCAGCATCTAAGCAGCTATCCCTGGCCCATGAATCTTTGTCCCGTTCGTTTTCAGAGTAGAGCAATTTTATTTTTCCCCTGTTAAAAATGAAGACAATTATGACAGAGAATCACCTGGAAATGAGATGGGGATTAAACTCAGGTTAAGAAATGATGGGCAAGTGGGGTAGTGTCTTACCTGCTTCATAACAAAGTAGTATGTGTAAGAAAGACCCTCTAATGGATAAAAACATTTAAATCTAGAAAGCTTTTCTTCTATCCATATTTTTTTTTTTTTTCCTACCTTTCAAAGGCTTTGAGGATGAAGTATGGCATCAAAGATGAAATGGTCCTGCCATTTGAACCAGTAAGTACCCCATGTGTGTCCATCTGCAGTGCATTTTCCTGTGTATTCACTGATGGGAAATGTACCAGCAACTGTTCCTGCCTTTTCCAGAAGCTCTAAAGTCTCCCAGCTGGAAGAACTGACAAGTGTAAAGTTCTCATGTCCTGCTATAGTTGTAAAGTTCTGTTAGGGGTTGCAGCCAAGAATTGTTACTCCATGCTGGCTCACTAAGTTGATGAAAGCTCACAACCTAACAGCCCACTGGTATTGTATCTGCTCTACACAAAGAGCTAAAGTCCCTACAATTGACACAGGCTCACGAGCTGCTCTGTTGAGAGCACAGGCTCTGGGTGAAGCCATCCCAGTGCTGTGTGCCACCCGGGTTCCACGGGCTGGCTGCAGGGCTGGCACAGCCCAGTATGTGTCACGTTGGGAGGTGAGGTGGTTGTTGCTGGTAGGGGTGAGGGCCGGGGTCCCACTGGGGACTGCCAGGAATTCCTGACTGGATGGGTGCCCTTGCACTAACACTTGTTAACCAGGTTACACAGGACTTAACATTAGGTGCTGCAGATTTTCAGTCAGTAGCAGTTTTCTCTAGCCCCAACACCTGCCATCAGGGTTCTTGGGGAATTCTGCTTTTGGCCAAGATGCCATGCAGCACAGACTTTCAGGTAATGAGTAACAACTGCCTTTTTCCCCTTTATAATCTGTGGTTCAGACCCCCAAAGCAGCCTAGGGACAGCAAACCAAGCTAAACACGCTTGTCTCTTTTGTTCAGTGCATCACTTCTAGTGAAACATGAAATCCAGGAAACAAATCTCTTGTGTAGATTGTATGACAATGAGATAACATGAGCTGAATATCTGACGTTGTTTTGTTTATTCTCAGGTGCCCATCATTGATATCCCAGGCTATGGCAACCTTTGTGCTCCATTTGTTTGTGATGAGCTCAAAATCCAGAGCCAGAATGACAGAGAGAAGCTTGCTGAGGCCAAGGAGAGAGTGTACCTGAAGGGATTTTATGAGGGAGTAAGTAACAAAATGTTTTCTTGCTGGGCTTGATTAGGAGGAAAAAAAGTGGATGATAAATAATTTTATTTTTTTTTTTAAGACTGCAAGAAAGGGAGATTTTTTTTCCTTTTCCCCAGATCACTTTTCAATTGGACTTCTGCAGTCAGGTTCTGCAGTTGGAGGAGTTATGTAGAATTAAACACAGAGAAAGGAAGAACATAGGACTGTGAACTGAGATTTATCTGATGATTTCTATCAAGTGATCACATTCTGGGGACCTGACCAATTTTGTTACGAATACTGGTTTTGAAACTGATGTGAAAAGAACAGAGTGGTGTGGCTATTTTGATTGTGTTTTTTTCCCCTCCTGTCTGTACTGGTGTAGTGTCTCACTATGATGTATTTCTCAGCTGCTTTCTTCTAAGTTGGTAACAGTTTTGGTTCTGAGTGCCTGTGTTTGGTTTGCTCTGTGCCTGCTGATGTGTATACACACTCATTTTGGGGAAAGATGACTGCTTAGTGGAAAAAACTTTTTTTTCCTGTTTTTTGAATGTCAAAGACTGCAGCAAGTGCTATTTCTTTACACTGATCTGAAGAGCTTTGGCTACTCTTCCTGTTAACTTCAAACAAAACCAACTCCTGTGACTCATCTTTTACAGGTGATGTTGGTGGATGGATTCAAAGGACAAAAAGTTCAGGAAGTCAAGAAGGTTATTCAGAAGATGATGGTGGATAATGTATGTAGTACTATTCACTTGGCTGCTCCTAAATGATCAATTTTGTTCTTTTTAGAGTGGCTGAGTCACTGAAGAAACCTCTCTGGTTTGTTTCATCTTAGTGGTGCTTTGGACTGCTACAGAGTAGGAAACACTGCTAAAAAAAAGACATTGTGTTCTGGGACTAAGTGGGGTCAATAGTTAATCAGAGACTCTTGTTCCTTGCTTCAACTCATCACCTTCTCTAGGAAATATTTAATTGGTCTGATTTAATCTTTGATGTTGGGAAGACACTGAAAGAGTAGGGTGCAAATTGCCAGTGTCCAGTCCTGCCAGTAAAGGGTGTCTGTGACTGGTGCAAACACTCTGTTTCCAGGCTCATCACGCAGAGAAAAGTGTAGTAAATGAACAAGGGTCATGTCATCTGTCTGCAGAGAGATTCCTGAAGAGGATGGCAGTGGGAGAGGCTCCAGGTGTCAGTCAGCACAAATGCATGGTTTGTGAAGGCAGAATTCAAGCTCTTTGGTCTTTACCTTTCACCCTCCTCTCCCCCCACCCAGGGTTTTCTAGTAGCTGTTTTAATCAGTGGAGGTGTAGTCAATGAGTCATATTTTGTGCTTCTGTTCCCTTCCCATCATGGATGGAGACGTTCTTTACAAGGTTATGTGAGCTGGTACCTCAGAGGCACATGGGGAAGCATTGCCCTCACTTCACTGAAATGAATCCTGAGGCAGTGATGAGAGCTGTGCAGTTGATGCTGGAAAACAGCTGAGAATGGAGAGGATGCTTTTTAATGAGGATTTTCAAGACTTTAAGTACTTAAATCTTCCCTCTTATATCCCTTTCAACCCTTAGTCTGAAGCCATGATTTATATGGAACCTGAGAAACAAGTGATATCCAGGTCTGCTGACGAGTGTGTCGTGGCCCTTTGTGATCAGTGGTAAGTAAAACTGTAAAGTTACCACCAAATTATATCCTACTGGTGGATTGCTTTATTACAATAAACGTTTCCCACCTGTAGGTACTTAGATTATGGAGAAGTGAACTGGAAGAAACAGACAACAGAGTGTTTGAAACATCTAGAGACGTAAGTTACAAAGGCAGATGTAAAGGGGGTGGTTTCTGGCTGCTGCTGCTGTGGTCTCAGAGGAGTAATAACTTATTTCTTGCAGGTTTTGTGAAGAGACGAGGAGAAATTTTGAAGCTACTTTAGGGTGGCTACAAGAGCATGCATGCTCCAGGACATATGGCTTAGGTAGGCAAACCTCCTTTTCTCACCCAGTGCTGTCACTGTGCTGTCTGGATCCAAAGTGGTTCAGATGGTGTGGAACAGATTTATCCAACTGGCACCTTGACCCAGCACCTGCCTTCTTGGAAACACGTGGCCAGGAGTAGTTCTGTGGCAGTGATTCTGGGCAGCATCTCTAGCTTTTTGCCTGGGCCATGGGTTTGGAAGGGACCTCAGAAGTAAATAATGCCATTTTTTGGGTGTTCTTAAACTCTGGCTAGCCTTGATCTTGTGTGACACAGCTGTTACAACTGCAGCATAACACCCAGCAAGCCATGGTGAGCTGAAATCTGACAGTTGTGTTAAGCTGACTACAAAATGAGCAAGACTTTGATAAAATTTTTAAATTAAAAAAAAAGGGACTTTTGCAAGCATAAGCATGACTACTTGCATGCACATTTGACTTTCAGTGGAACAAATACACACATAAACTGCTTCTGCCTGCCTGCCTGTCGTGCCTGTGAGCAGGGAAGGTGCTGACTGTGTCTGAGTTGTGGCTTCCATCTCTTCCAGGCACCCGGCTGCCCTGGGATGAGCAGTGGCTGATTGAGTCTCTCTCTGACTCCACCATCTACATGGCCTATTACACAGTGGCTCACCTCTTGCAGGGAGGTAACCTGAGGGGCCAAGGAGAATCTCCTGTAGGCATCAAGTAAGGAAATCAAATCATTATATTTCCTCGTTTAATTCTGTGTGCTTGTCTCCTCAATTGTTCTTGACAAAGGGGCTGATTTTTTGTTTTTGTGTTTAAAAAGTGTCACTCTTAAAACATAACCTGCTGTTAACTAAGGTGCTGCAAGTCTGCAGAAGGGAAATGAGAAGAGGAAGGAGTATGGTGGCCAGAGAGAGAGGAGGAATGGCCCTGAAAGCAGAACTGTCTGCAGAGTAAATCACCTTTTAAAATCTTCATTGGTCTTGCCTTGTTAATGGTCCTTGCAGGGTGTTTGAGGGGCTGCTGGGGTGTCTGTGCCTAGGAGGCTGCTTTGCAACTGTCAGAAATGCTCTGCTGCAGTGTGCAGGGAGAGCAAGATTAGCCCTTAGTTTTGTCACTGTCTTAGAAGCTTTGAACCATCTTTTATCCACACCTGGACCGTGGAAGCCTTCCAAGTGAGAAGGAGAAGGCATTTGTACCAGAACAGCTCCTCAGACTGCTCTGTGACCTCTTGCTGTGAGCTTGTAGCGATAGAGATCAGAGACATAGTGCAGCTTGTCTGCAGTTGAGCACAAAACCACTTCCATTCTTGCCTTAAATCTCACACTCTACTTCTGGTGTGTTTTATCATCTGTTTTCTGGGGTAGCTTACACACTGGAACTGGAACTGGCCTCATTCAGTGGGTAACTACTCTGAAAGACATGGACAAAGCAAAGATTCTTCCAAACAGAAGTAGTTCTGAATGACTTGGCAAGGTTTTCATTTTTGCTCTAAACTCTCTAATTAGAGAGGTTACTGCATACAAGCCCTGTCTGGAAACACACTTTGAAGTGAGCATCCTGAGCACTGAATTACAGATTTGATGTAATTAAGTGTTTACATTTAGAGTGCACTCTTAAGTGCAGAGATACTTTTTACTAAGGGGAAAAAAGTTGTTTGCTAACACTCTAAGGTTTATGGTGCATCATGTCAGTCACCATCTGCTTACAGTGATGTTGGCACCAAACCTAGAAGTGAAGTCCCAGCACACCATGGTGATTTAAGGCACAGAACAGCAGCTGCCAGAACTGCCCCAGTAAACTGGTGTGTGTAAGACCTTGTCTGGATGGGTGGCAGTGGCCATGGTTTGCAGTAGGTGTTTGGGATGTACTGGAGATCCTTCAGTTGCAGGATGGTTTCCCCCCCTGCACAATCCAGACCAAAGCACTGCAGGAAATGGTAACAAATAGTAAACTTTGATTTGGAATTATTTAATCTGAAATGTGTGCAGTTAGTACCTGGTGGACTCCAGTGAAATTCTAAGGAGCAGGGAATAAAAGCCTCTGCAGAAATGAGGGATGTTTAATGCAGGCCAGTGGCTGCAGAACTGTGGGTCTAAGTTATGTCCTCTTCACTGAACACTGTGGATCCTACCTTTAGTAATTGGTAAATTGTATCTTATAGGAAATACTAATTTTTAAATTAATTCATTCCATTCAAAGGTGGTTAAAAGTGCAGGGAAGCTGAGCTACAGGTAACAGCTGTTTGAGGTCAGCAGTGGTGCTGGGGGTGGGGGCAGGCAGCTGGAAAAGAAATGATCATGTTTCCAGGACATTCAAGATTATGCTTTAATTATTAAATACTTTTTATTTGCTGGAGTCTTCATGCTTTGTTGGGAAATATTAAATGATAGTTTAATCAGGGTATGACTGGAGCAATTCTGAGCTCTGGTTTAGTTTCTGATGTTGGACTTGCTCACCTGATCTTGGACAAGTACCTGTACACTCAGTGTTTGCTCTGCTTATCAAAGGGAGCTGGTTGTGAGAATGAACCAACACTTTGAAACTGTCTTGTACTAAACGCTGTGGAGTGTAAGAGAAACTTCTGACATCTCACTATGGGACTAATTCTGTGCAGGGCACATCAAATGAGCAAAGAAGTCTGGGATTACATCTTCTTCAAGGCAGCTCCATTTCCCAAAACAGAGATTCCAAAAGAAAAGCTGGACAAGCTAAAGGAGGAGTTTGAATTTTGGTATCCTGTGGATCTCAGAGTTTCTGGCAAAGATCTGGTTCCAAATCATCTGTCCTACTACCTCTATAACCACGTGGCCATGTGGCCAGATCAAAGGTAGGTGTGGAGATAAAGCCAGACAGGTGTGCATGTTGTACTTCTGCTGAGCTTGCTCAGGGCTTTTTTTGGGCTGCACAACGTTCAGAAGTGGGTTTAAAATGTGTTCTTCCATATCCCAGCTTTGTTACAGCTGACTAGAAGTCACTGAAATTGAAGGCTTTATACCATACTTCCCTGTTCAAGTGTATTCCTGCACTGGGATTCTAAGTGACTTTATTATCATGAGTGGGGAACCTCTGTGATGCCTTTGGAAGGGTGTAGTTCTGTGCATGACACTGCTGTGTTTGCAGTCCTTTGACCCTCTGGTGAAGAGTTGTATAAAACTATCTAGGGAAAGCTGTTTGCTGATGTGTAGTAGAGATGATGGTGAGGAGTTTGCTGTCTGCTTTCTCCCTGGAACACATGGGACCTGGCTCTGTGAAGGGCTGTAGGGCAGTGCCAGTCACTGGCCTTTGTACTGGATGTTGGTGAGTGGAGGCTGCTGGCAGGGGCAGTTCCCTGCTTTGCATTTCAGCACTGATCATCCCCAGCCCTTACCATGGAGTTCTTTTCATCCTCAAAGACAATTTAGTTAAGACATCCCCTAGGTATTTTTAAGATTCTACTTAAGGTGTTAATCCTGAATATAAAATTATTGAATATAAAATGTTTCTCCTTTTTTAAGTGTGTGTACTGTACCAAATGCTTTGTGTCTTGTCTTCAAACAGAGCAAAATGGCCAGTAGCAGTGAGAGCAAATGGACACCTGCTCCTCAACTCTGAAAAGGTACAGTGGGGTTTGTGGAGAGAGGCATTTTGTGGCTTGCCAGGTAGGCACGTGGGAGCCAGACTGTTAAAATCTAGCTTGGAAGTTAAGAGGAGGAAATAGTAACAATTCTGGATTCTTCATTGGTGCCCTTCAGTTTTATTCTTTACAGGTCAAGACCTGCTTTCCCTGTCTAACACCTCACCCAGGTTATCAGCTTCAGTGCATTTCTGTCAAGTTTTTGAGTCATGTGGAACACAGAGTATTATGTATTTATTTTGGACTACAGTTTATCCTTGTTAAGCATTGGAGTGGGTGCAGTGAGAGGAAAAGGTTTATATCAATAGCTTGCTAACATATGCAAGTTCTGAAATTTAACTAGAAGTGGAATTAGGAATTAGTCTTTGGAGACACAAACCCCACCAGAGTCCTTGAAAGATCAGTGCTGAAGATGCCAATTTTGAAGTAGTATTTAATTTAGGTGATTTTAGGCAAAGCCTGGGGTGGAACCCAAATGATGCAGAGGGCAAGTGCTGCTCCCTGGGCTGTAGAGATAACAGCTTGTGCCAGTCTCAAGACAGATTCAACATTCAGGAGTTAGATGAGCACTTGCAAAGTTTAATCTGCTTCTGCTGTGAGTCCTTGTTTGGATTTCCCAAACTGCTTTTTCTGGGATTCAGGAGTAGGTAGTTCCTCAGTGGTTTTCCCCAAGCCTGTCCTGCTTATCCAACACAACATGTGTGAGGAAACACAGGCTCCTCTGTTTCTTTCAGATGTCTAAATCTACAGGCAACTTTCTTACCTTGACTCAAGCTATTGACAAGTTTTCTGCAGATGGTAAGTACATTCTGACCTGCATGTGACTTTCAGTGGTACCAAATGACTGAAATGAGTGTTTTCCTCTCAAAGGAGCAGTGGGTTTACTGGGGTAGGTAATTGCACCAAACCTACAGCTTGCCACCTGCTCCTGGCTGCAGACTGGGATGTGTGTTGGCACAACACCTGTGTCAACCACGAGCTATCTGCTCCTGGTTTTGAGACCTGCTGGAGGTCCTAGGTCACTCTCTGGGGTGACTGGGGTGTAGGACAGATGCTGTTGCTACACAGGGTGTGTGGAACCTCCACACTCTTCTTTCTGGACAGCGATTGTGCTGCTCTCCTGCTCCTGGTGCCTGGCTCCTTCCTTCTGAGGGAGGGCAGTGCACTTTCTCGGGTCAAGTACAGATTTTGAGACCCCTGTCTAGTTGCCAGGCAGCTGGTGGAGCTGCTTTGCAGTTGAACCCCCAGTGAGGAGCTGTGTTAGGCAGTGGAGTGCCCGTGGCACCATCATGTGCCTGTCTCAGCAGCTGAGGGCTCTTGCAGGCATGCGCCTGGCTTTGGCTGATGCTGGAGACACTGTTGAAGATGCCAACTTCGTGGAAGCCATGGCAGATGCTGGGATTCTTCGTCTCTACACCTGGGTGGAGTGGGTGAAGGAGATGATTGCAAACAGGGACAGCCTCAGAAGCGGTCCTGCCAGCACCTTCAATGACAGGGTCTTTGCCAGGTACTGTAAAAGGCTGATCATACAGTTTGGTCCATTTTTTCTTGCCAAAAACACCTCTGTAGCTGTTTATTTTCCCCTACAAATTAATGAATTCCATAAAACAGAACGTGTCACAGGATAGTTCAGTGATGGGCTGCACTGGTGACACTGGCAGTGTTGTACACGCTGTTGCCACTGTGTGGGGTAGCCTGTGCAATGTTGGTGTTTTCCCTCCCTAGTGAAATGAGTGCAGGCATAAGGAAGACAGACCAAAACTACGAGAAAATGATGTTTAAGGAAGCTCTGAAAACTGGCTTCTTTGAATTTCAGGTAGGAGGCCTCTTTTTAGTTATAAAGAAACTGACACTTGGTATTTGTTACTTTGATCCTGCTGCCTCTGATCTTTAATTATACTACTGAATTGGAATCAGAACTGTGCCAAGAAATTAGAGTGCTTTAATGGAATAAATCTGAAGTGACAGAAGTCTGCTTGTGTCATTTAAAAAAGGTCCAGAGGAAAACAGCTGAGATGCTGCAGATAGTCCCCATACCTCACAGAAGCAAGGAGCTGCTTAAAAAACCACACTATTAAAAGAGTGTTTCCATTCTTTGACTCCTTTAATAAGGAACTCCTAATAAGAAATGCAGTGAATACCTCCCCAAAGTCATTGGGAAGCAGAGTGCTTTGTGATACACTCCATAACCCTGTCTCCAGAGTGTCTGCTGAGCCATGCTGCTCGCTTCATGGACTGGACACTCCTGTGGCTCCTTGGTGATGCTCAGGAATATGATGGAGTAGGCTGTGTTATATGGATAATGATAGATCATACTCATTGCCTTTTCCTTAGCACTTATTAGTATCTTTATGGAAGCTGCTCAGGGTGATGGTACCTGGTACAGAGCTGTGGATGTGTTGGGATGTGTCAATAAACACTTTTTGTACCATATTAATGTGAAAATCAAGTGTCCAGACAGCAGATTCATCAGAAAACACAGTTCTGGTGATAGTCCATCTCTGGGCTCCAAGCTGCTGCATTCTCAGGCACTCTGGGGCAGGGAGGAGTGTGTGTTTGGGGGGTCAGTGACAGTGCCTTGTCCTGTTGCAGGCAGTGAAGGACAAATACCGTGAGCTGGCCATCGAGGGCATGCACAGGGACCTGGTCTTCCAGTTCATTGAAGTTCAGACTCTGCTGCTGGCTCCCATCTGCCCCCACTTATGTGAGCACATCTGGGCACTGCTGGGGAAGGTACTGATGCTTGGGTTGTGCATTTGATTCAACCTCAGCTTTGACTGTTTTTTAATAAGGCTTGTGTCCAGCTTATGGGTGTCTTCCATGTGTGGGTAGAATAAATCTATAACTTAGAGAGTTGTAATAGCTTATTGTCCACAGGGCAGTGAACACACAGAGTTAGCCTGTTACCATGGTGATATATACAACTTTAATACAGGTCACTTCAGTTACCTACTCACAAAGAGATGATCACTTGTGTATGAAAATTAGTTTATGAAATGCCTTGTGCTTGCAGATGAAGTTCAGTGGCTCTGTGTCAGGTGTAGCTGTGGGTACAGTGCTTAACACAGTTGCCAGTTAGCACTTACTGGCTGTGTGCTCCTCTCTGTACAGCCTGGTTAGAGGTGGGTGCTCAGTGAGGTCCAGACTGTCTAAACCCCAGTTTCCAGCCAAGCTGTAATGGCTTGAAAAAGCAGCAGATAATAACATGCTTTCATCTGAGTGCATGTAATGTTTTCCTTCCTCCAAAGCCTGATTCCATCATGAGAGCCTCGTGGCCAGCAGCAGGGCCTGTGGATGAGGTTTTGATTCACTCCTCTCAGTACCTGATGGAAGCTGCCCATGACCTCCGGCTGCGTCTCAAGAGCTACATGGCACCTGTGAAAGGAAAGGTGAAGGCTGCTGGGTCCTCTTTGTAAGTCTGTGTGCTTCATATTGCCTCAGCACTCCTTCCTATTGGTCTTTTTCTTTCTTTTCTCAGAAAAGTGCTAAAGAGCCTTCCCAGAAGCCTTCTCACTGCACCATCTACGTGGCGAAGAGCTACCCGCCCTGGCAGCACATCACCCTCTCCGCTCTGCGCAGGCACTATCAGGTGGCCCTCCTCTCATCACTCTCTGGGCTCCTGCCTGTAAAAACCTTACAGGCTCTAGGTTGTTACCACGTTACTTAAACGTAAAGTGAGGTAGTTTCAGTTTTCTTCATGCTTTTGCAACTGCTGAATAAGGTTCTGGGTGCTCAATGAAGATGTCCCGAGGAACGTCATCGATTTGTCAGGTGGAGTTTGCTGGGTCCTGGCAGGCTGAGTAGACAGTCTGAGTTTGCTGGGTCCTGGCAGGCTGAGTAGACAGTCTGAGTTTGCTGGGTCCTGGCAGGCTGAGTAGACAGTTTGATTTTGTTGGGTTCTGCCAATCTAAGTAAAAAGTGGCCCACGCTTTGTTGGGTTGGTTTTTTTTTCATTTGTAAGTGGTAGCTTTTAAAATACTCTTCCCAAGTGTGTCTCTGAGGAAGCTTTGACTGACAGGTTAATGCTGCCTTGCTGTGCAGGTGTGCTCAGCAGCATTCTGCTGGGCCCTGAATAGGTGCATAGCATTTAGTGATGCTGCAATGCAATACACCAGCCAAATAAGCAGAAGAAATAAGCATTTCTGAAAGCAGAACAATCTGTTTCCCACGTGGGAGACTGCTCAGAGGGACTTTGGTGTCCTGGTGAGCCATCCTTGGCAGCCTGAGCAAGTCCCTGTGGTAGCCACTAGATCAGAGAGCTTCCATGGCTACTCCAGCTTGTGGAAGTGGGTTAAACCAATGCTCCTCATGTGGAATTTCCTTTTTGGGTGCTAAAAATCAGGCATTCTACAGGTTTTTTTCTATGATAAAATTTGGTCTGATGCAAAAATAGCATTGTTGGAAATATCTAAAGTCTGAATGCCAACCCCAAGCAATTCAGGGAACTAGTACTTAAAATTGTGATAAGGCTTAAAGGGGGATTTAAAATACATTCTGGTAGAAAGTTTAAGTACATTTATATATAGTCATCAGAAGGAATAAAGAAAATGCAGAGTAACAGTGTTGTCTGAATGGCTGTACTTTTCTGTTGGCTTTTTGTCAGTTTTAGAATTTATTTTCAAAATGTTAAAAGGGATGAGAATATTATATGTGGAATCAGTGATGATGACAGTGGCTGCTATTATTTATGGGAAAGCAATCAGTGTATAAGATAGTAAAGGGCAAGTATTTTTTAATGATACCTGTGTTTTTTGATGGATGTTCACCAACGTTTAGGCCAGTGGAGGGCAGCTGCCAGACAATAAAGTTATTGCCAGTGAGCTGAACACCTTGCCAGAGCTGAAGAAGTATATGAAGAAGGTTATGCCTTTTGTTGCCATGGTCAAGGTAAGTGTCAGAGGGACAGCTCTTGTGCAGAAAACCCTTCTGTGAATGAAGCATGTTGGACAAAGGCATCAATCATCTGTAACATGGGTGTGGGTGTTATTTCCTTTATTTCTTTCCTGGATCTGCTGCTAACTCTGACTTCAGCCTCTGTCCTGCCCTTTGCTTATTTGTCACCTTTTGTTCACAAACTGACATCTCTTGAAGAAAGACACAGTGGAAATGTCTGTATGTGGGTTATCCTGGGTGTCCTCCAGGCTTGTTTTGCAGGGTGTATAATCTGTGCTTCAAATGCAAGGGGATTCCTCTGCACTTGAAATGCACCATATTTGACTTTTCCAGTTTTTCATGCTGAGTGGAGAATAAAGTGTTGTTCTGGAGTCATAAAAGTGTTTAACATTTGCAAGTTAAGAGCAAGGCTGGAGATAATTGATTGCACTGCACTTAAGGGAGGAAAAAAAGGGGCTGTTCTGAGCCCTGAATGGAGTTAGGAATTTAGTGTATCATTCCTTTGTTTTTATTACTAACATTGTGATATTTCATTATTGTTTTCCTGGAGTCATGCAATCTTGGCTTGCATTTAAGAAACTTTTCTATGCTTGCTGTTGCAGATAAAAAAAAAAAGACAGCATTTTGAATAAAAAAAACCAAGGGGGGGTGTGTCAGAGTCAGATTTGAAACCTTTGTGTTTTCTCCTGACCTACAGAAGTTGAGAGAGATCAGTAGTGGAAAAAATCTCGATGAGTCTAAAATCACTACTTTTTCTCATTAGACTTTAGCTTGATTTAAAAAATGGGTGTAATAAAGTGTTCTATCCTCCATGTTTTATAGTTGAGGGTGCTCTTTGCCCTCTCAGGTTGCTCTTCCTGGAGCTCAGCAGCCTTCAGAGGAGCAGAGAGCACAAAAACTTCCGAGAGGAAGCTCTGCTTCAGTGTGAAGAGAAATGAATCCACGTGGTTCTTATGGTGCCTTGAATACTGTGTCTCCTGTGATGGTTGCTGTTGGCTTCCTGGACTAATTAAGTTACTTTTATGTTAACATCTGAAGTAGTTCTTTCCCTGCAGAGAACTTGTTTTACGGCTGCTGTGAGCAGGTCCAGTTGTTGTGTGCTTGTCCTTTGTTAAACTAGGTCATCAGGCTGAATTCCCTGCTGTGAAACACCACTGAAGTGCTGACTTATTTTCTGAATTCTCAACCTGCACATTATGTAGGGATTATAAATAACTGTGAATGTCAAACACTTTTCAATTCTATATTAAAAATGTCTTCTAATTGCTCCTACTCCTCCCAGCAGTGTCACTGACTCCCTGTTGAAGAAACCCTGTTACAAGAAAATTATTGCTCCTGTGTTAGCATGTTGTGCCAGCAGAGAGCTCTCACATTTAAGAGCCTGTTCTCTTCATGACTAATGTAGATAGTTTGCTGGTTTGAAGCATCATTTTGCTTGCAGTGTTTAGAGGGTTTTAATGCTGTTTTGGGGGATTTTTTGGTGTGTGTGTTTGTGTGTGGTGTTTTACTTATTTTTCTTTTTTTTCCTCTTTCTTGTGTCTGTGGCAGGAAAATCTGGAGAAGAATGGCTCACGTGTTCTTGATCTGGAGCTGGAATTTGATGAACGTGCAGTGCTCATGGAGAACATTGTTTATTTGACAAATTCCCTGGAGGTTGGTGCATGCTTGGCACATTCATTACTTGGTTTTCACTGGCATAGCTGGAGGACACCAGCCTTTCCTAAGCCTGTTTACATTAACACCTGGGTGTATGTTGCTCAAGTAATAGCTTTTTTTTTTTTTTTTAATCAACTTCCTGCATTTCCATCTTGCTGTTTGGCTTTGTCCAATCTGGGTGTAGAAAGCAGTGAAGCACAGGACACAGAGGTAGGTGTGCTGTGCACAGACATGTTCCCACCAAATAGAGGTGCTTCTTCCTGCACTGCTGGTTGTGTCTGACAGTAAAATCCAGTGGCAGTTTTGAAGGGACATTTGTCTCTGAGCCAACCACTACCTTACATTTTTTCACCTGAAGAATGGGAGATGTTGGAAGGCATTGCTGGCAGGATGATCAGTCCCTAGCCTTGCACTCTTACAGTGGCACCTTAACCATAGCAGGCTACCTTGCCCTGCTCAGGGAGGATCTGGGCAGGGCTTTTAAAGCCATGGTATGCAGAAAAATGGATGGCAGTCTGGTAGCTGCTTTGTATCATCACCAGAATGCAGGGCAGTGTGCTGAAGAGGGCACAGCTCAGGCAGGCTGTGTTGATAAAATAAAGAAAAAGAAACCAAGATCCCCTTCAAAATTTAAAAAAAAAAAAAAAACAAAACCAAAAAAAACACCAACCCCAAAATATCCAAAGGAAAAGCAACTGTTTATATAATTAGAAAATATAGATATTGCAAAACTTCTTTTTGTAAGCTGTACAGGATAAAGTGTGGCTTGATTGGACTTGCTCACTCCTGAATTCACTGTGATATGTGACAACACATTTTAATGCCAGAAATGTGCCAGACCCACTGAACTGGGGGTGCTATTTTTGGGTGTGTTATTGTTGCCTTATCTCAATGCCTATTTACTCTACACTTTACTGTGCAAACAGTTGTTTGACAGACCTGGTAAGTCCTGTTGTTCCTTCCAAAACTATTCAATTCCTCTTTGTTCCCTCCTCCCCCTTTTTCTTTTTACAGCTGGATCACATTGAAGTGAAGTTTGCTTCTGAAGCAGAAGATAAAATAAAAGAAGACTGCTGTCCTGGAAAACCATTTTCCATCTTTAGGACTGAGGTAAAATGAGAAATTCAGATACTGGGAGTTTGAAAACTTAATTAAAATATCCCCAAAAGCAAATAAAACCCCAAAACTTTAGACATTAACACTGGATTTATTTTGCCTTTCATGCAACACACCTTCAAAACACAAAGTATTTCCTGAAGCAGTTATGATTTCTTTTTTTCCTTCCTCTGTATAGAGACTATGATGGTATCTCAGCTTTGAGGCTTTTTCAGTCACCACAATTTAATGATTTGACCTGAAAACTGTTAAAAACAAGTGACCTGAGCACTCAGTCCTGCATACTTTTTTCTCCCAGCCAAATGCCTCAGTGCTGCTGGGAGATGGGATTCTGGTTAAAACACAGCCCAAAAAAGGAGAGTGGAGAGGGTCTGGTGCAGGTGTGGGAATCCCACTTCACCACCTGACTTAACAGTTGTGCTATTGCTAATATACTTGTTCTAAAGTGTTATAAATTTCCCTGCCAACCTTTGTACTGCTTGCTTGCTGAATCCTAAAGGTTTTAATAATATTTTTCTCTGTTAGTTTGTAAGGGCTAATGAATTCTGCTCAGTTTCATCAAAATGCAGCTTCTCAAGAGCAGTGTCATGGAGCCTTGAGTTAGTGAGTGAGGTGTGAGACCAGTGAAGCTCCACACCAGGGGTATGGTGTGTGACTATTTCTAGCTGTAACACTTTCCAACAGTAAAAAAATCATTAATTTCCCTAAATATGTCCTAAATTTGTGTGTGCTGTGGCTCATAGTGGGGGAGTGTTTGCATTCTGCCCCTGGCAGTCAGTGCCTCCAAATGGAGCTCTTCCATCCAGAGGGTTTGTTGATAGAAGATATTTGTTTTAGTTTCATGCTGCCTCTGAGGCTTGGGTCACAAGTCCAGATTCTCTTTAATGTTTGCACTCCCTTTCAGCCCAGTGTGTCTGTCTATTTGGTCAACCCTCAACCCTCCAACGGCCACTTCTCTACTAAAATAGACATCAGGCAAGGAGACAGCAGAGAGACAGTGATCAGGCGCCTCATGAAGATGGACAGAGGGATCAAAGGTGAGGTCCCAGCACAGGCCTGCACCTGCCACCTGCACCGTGGGGGGCTGAGTGCTTCCAGACAGGTGGAGGTGGAAGCCTGCTCAGTTTGGAGCAAAGTGTTCTGTGTTTGGGTGAGGGGGAAACGTGCAAATAAGCAGGTTTTTCTGTGGGGTGTCCCCTTGTTCTGCCACTGGTGCACCAAAACCTAGTTCCAGCCACAGATGGGCATGGAGGGATTTCCTCCTGCCAAGGAAAAGCATTAGTGCCACAAAGCAGTGGTCAGTTTAGATGCTTGTGGCACCTTGGCAGCCTAAAGGTGGTCTTTGTAAGTAGCACTGTTCCAGGGTGGGTTCTTCTTGATTTTCTTGGAAATGAGTTTTTTTTCTAACCTACTTGTTGATAATTTTTGGCATTCCTCACTTACCTACCTGCTCAGAAAGGTGATTTAGAAAAACACAGAGCAGCCTGATGCATTCCATGTCAAGCAGTATTAGGCTTCTGGCCTCTGTGATGAAGGAAAATAGCTTTCTTAAGGGATCAGCAGCTGCGTTTTTGTGGAAGAAATGCAGGAATTAAGAACCTAACAAGTCTGGAGCACTCTGAGGGGCATACACAAGGAAAACTGGACCTTATCCAAAAGCTTGTGACAGCAGAGTGCTTTTTTTCTTTCTGTGTCTTCCACCTACCTGTGTTTATATTCGTGTTTATCTGTCGAACAAAGGCAGGTGGGTGATGCTGGTGCACACAGAGTGTGATACAGCACATGGCAAACCACAGGGGGGAAGTGTGCTGAGTGCAGGGTATGGATGGTGTGTGTTCACCTGCTGCCCTTCTGTGCTGTTGGGATGACTGGGAGGTGACACGGTGACTTGTCCCTGCCTGTTCCAGGAGGTGTCACTGTTCTCTAGCTGAGCTGGGAAAGACCCCAGGCTTCCTAGAGTTGCCCCTGTGCATCCCCTGGCCTGACCAGCCTCTTTCCTGCAGATCTCTCTAAAGTGAAGCTGATGAGGTTTGAGGACCCTGTGCTGGGGCCACGCCGTGTGCCAGTGCTTGGCAGGGAGGAAGCAGAGAAGACCCCCATTCTGGAGCAGGCCACCTTCCAGATCGACCTGCAGGGGAGGCACGTGCGTGTGACAGAGCAGGGCCTGACGAGGGACGTTGGGGACACCATCGTTTATCTGGTCCATTAGGCTCAGTCTGCCTTGGTCTGGCAGGGAGAGCTCACAGAGGGACTTTGAAACCGTTTGTAACAACACGAAAGCAATTTGTCCTGTAAAAAGAAAAACCCCCCCAGAACAACCTAATTTGCATGTGAGTTCACCCTGGCTCTTTTAAACGTGGATATAATAAAACTGTTTTCCTCTGGCCTTCTGGCTTTTCTTGAGAAGAAACAGTTACCCTGAATGTGAATGTGGGCAGTCTGCCTTTTCAGCTCTGGCCTGTGTGCCCCACCTGGAATTCTGCCTCCTGAAGAGGCTGGGAGCTGAGTAGAGAAGTTGGTGTAGATCTCCTGTAAGGGAGGGGAAGAAGTTTGAATGCTTCTGTGTCTTCAGTGAGCCAGGTGCCTGAACGCCCCTAGGGCACTGCTGGAGTGCTCAGGTGCTGAAGAACTCTTGAGGAATGGTTAACCTGAACATTTCCATGCTTCTCAGCCCTCAGCAGGGGGAGTGTCTGGAGCAAAGGATGTTGAAAATTGACTTCTTTCTCCTTTCACAAATCTATTTGAAGTCAACAGTCAGGTGTTAACGATTTCTGCAGTGGGGTGTTTGGGCAGTTTCAGGGCTCTCATGGGCTATTTTCCCCTCGATTGCTGAGGGTGGCTGGTGACAGGCAGCACTTTGCTGCTGCACCCTGTCACTCCAGCTGCCCCAGCTTCTGCCTGCTCCATGTGGGTTGGCATGTGGACTTCACTAAGGACAGGGGAGGGAGGGAAGAGCAGTGTGGGGCCCCAGGGCTGCTGCACTGAGAGTGTCCAGCACTGCTGGGGGTCTCTTATGTGGCACTCCCTCTGACAGGGCTGGGTTTGTTTGTGATCATACAGATGCAGTGTGAGCTTTCCTTGCTTCCCCAGCAAATACTCATGCAGCTCTCTAAAAATGTTTGAGGAAAAAAAAAGGTGATTCCCCAGTCAGGGCAGTCCCTGAGTGCTGGGGATTGGCTGGGGGGAGGGTTGAGGCTACATACTCCTGCTGCAGGGTCTGAGAGGTGTGCCAGTCTTGACCCTGGCAGGCCTTTTAAGTTGCTGGAACCCCAGTGGGCAAGAAGAGTGGCTGTGGTGGGCAGGGGTGGTCAGTGCTGCTCTGCACCTGCCTTCAGAAGCTCTGCTTTTCTGCTTGGTAGTGACTGTTTCAGATCTCATCTCTGGAGTTCTTGCTCTAACAGCTGCTTCTCAGTGCAAAGGGTTCAAAATAAGAGAGGGGCCCTCACTCTTCCCCTGCTGGGACCCTTCCTTCCAGCCCCCAGAGTCTCCCTGGCAGTGGCAGGAAAATGAGACCTTTCAGTGCTGGGATTGCAGAGCCCCCCGAGCTCAGCTGGGCACTCAGGGAGGTGGAATTGCAGACACCAAGGTGGACAGCTGAATGCCCTCTGTTCTGGGAGACTGCTGTGGGTAAGCTCTGACTGTGACATGCTGTGTGTGATGTGGGGAGAGGGGCTCAGAAGAGCCTGGCAAGGATTCCAAGGGGTGAGGGGGTGAAGTGCTCTCAAAAGCAGGGGTCTCAGCTCTTGTTTGCTCCCTTTGAGCAAATTTGTCTCCAAGCTGCAAGCAGGAGCCTCTCACAGAGATGAGCAAAAGGATTTGGGGTCTCAAATCAGCTGAGGTTTGCTCTGTTGTCTCCAGACTCAGCTGACAGCAGAGGCAGCTTGTGGGGGGGTCTGGGGCCTCCCTTTGGAACTTGTCAGTGGATGCTCTTCCAGGGATGTGTGTTTGGATCACCAGCCCCCCTCAGAGCAGCTGGGGATGGGGGAAATGAGCTGATAGATTCCTTCCCTTCTGCAAAAGCATCTTTATTAGTGCCAAATGGGGGTATGGCAATAAAAACCTAATGCACTGACACACAGCAGCCAGGTGATCTGTGCAGATGAAGGTTAGTTCAGAGTTTCAGACAGTGAATATTGCTTCTTTACTCTTCCATGATTATTTTTTTTTCCTCTTTCAGCAGCTCTGCAGAGAGCAAAGACTTTACCACAGATGTTTGGGAGAACTGGTTTGTAAAGTGTGGGGGTGTGGGGGTGCTCTTTGTAGGGTTGGTTTGGTTGGGTTTTGTTTTTTTTTTTTATTTTCCCCTCTCATGGGGGCAAGTTAAAATACGGTATTTCTAATTGTCTCTATGTTCAAATCAATCAGCCAAATTGATTGATAATGAGCAAGATGGAGCTGAAAAGCTTGATGATTTAGTTTATTTAGGTATTTACTTTTCTATGATAGTTTGTTGGCTTCCAGAAGATGTCACTGCCCTGCTGGTTCTTCTGCATTTTTTTCTAATGCAAGCTAGGAACAGGATAAAGAGGCTTTCTTGGTATTAGATTTCCCACATTATTAACAACCTTCTGGCTTTAGTTAGTAGTCTTCATGCTATGGATTTGGTTGGAGAAATCTGGATGGGGAACCTTTGTTCTTTCTGTAACTGAGCTCGTTTTTGAAGCAGAGGAACTCACAGCCACAGAGAGCAGGGTTATTGTTTCCATTTCCCAGCCCTTCCAGTTTCCTGCTCTGGCACCAGGAGATATTTCCTTGGCTTTCTGAGCCCTTCCTCTCTTCAGAACACACAGGTACCTCTCTCCAGAATGGGTGAGGCATAAATAATGTTTCTTGTGGGAGTTAAAATCATTTGGTCAAGCTCAGAGAGCAGGTGCTCCCAGCTGGGCTGCCTGATCTGTGCAGCAGGCAGAGCTCAGGACAGAATCTGCCCTGACTTCTGTCTGCAGATGTTCTGCAGAGTGACAGCACAGCACCTCTGTGAGGCTGCTCTGCCCACCCCAGCACGTGTGAGAAGCATCAGGACTGGATCAGGTTGTGCTCATACCACAGCAGCAGCCAAGGCACCATGAAATCTGTTCTGTTCTGTCACCATTCTCCAGCTGCCTGTGAATTTCTCATTCTGAAAACAAAACACCAGGCCCTTGGTGAGTGAAGTCTCCCCTGGCACCAGCACGGTGCTGGGCCAGCTCTTCCCCTGCCAGCAGGGTCTGTGTTTGGGGTGTGGAGGCAAGGAAAGCTCTGGGAGGAGCACACTCAGCTGCCTTGTAGACACTAGAGCTGCCCTGAACTCATCAGCCAGACTTGGCTCCTCATTTGGGAGCCTCCTGCTGCAGGGTGGAGGGGTAGACAGGGCTGAGGAGCAGTCCTGGCTGATGGGGCTGTGGAGTGTGGTGATGTCCCCTGTGCCATGCCCTGGGGCTGCTCCCAGGCATCTGCTTCCCTGCCTGGCTGGAAGTCACTGCTCTGACAGGGTCAGTGTCTCTGGGGTCCCATTGCTGTTTGTTCCTTGCTGAGTAGTGCCTGAGGATGGGACTTGGATTCTTTCTGGTCTGAGTTAGGAGCCCCATCCTTATTTAACAGTATAAATAATCTGTATATAAAGAGAACTGTAGAGAAACTGTGCAGCTGATGAGAAATGAATGGTCTCTGTTGCACGTTACACTGTGAAATATCTCTGCAGAGAGAGCTGTGTAGGGCTCCTCTTACTCAGGAATTCAGTTCAAAGCAGTTTATTAATCCCTCTGGGCTTTGCAGGCAGAGGAGAGAATTATTGACTCTGTGGCACCAGCAAACTATCCAGAATCTATTATTTTTGTTTAAAGCAGAAATAGTTATTCTTCAGCAGTGCCTTATTGTGTCAGAAGGGTTGTGTGACCTTTGGTGAATTATTTCCCACTGAAGTGGGGAGCAGCAGAAATCATGATGAAGAGCTGGAGATGCATGTTGGCTGCTGAGCCAGGGAGCAGCTGCCAGGGAGCTTGGTTTAGAATGGTCTTTTTTAATACTTGCACTGTTCTTTTGAGGATCACCATTTGTACTGCTCAGCTCTTGAGCTGTGGCAGCAGTAAACCCTTGTCCTGTCACACAAACCATGCCCTGGGCTGCTGGGACAACCCAGTCAGAGTGATGCCACCAACACCTGACCAAGCCTTCCACCCTGGAAAAATCAATGCTGACCCTTGAAGCCTCTTCCAGTGGAATTGTGACGGGTGTGTTATGCTGCAGAAGGACTGGGGAGCTGGAGATCTGACCACAGCACAGCTCTTGGCTGCCCCAAGGCAGTCTGTGCATGTTTGCCTGGCTGCTGCTTGCTCCCTGAATACTTCTGGAGGCATTTTCTGCACCAAAGAAACACTGAGAGAACCCTGAGCTCAAACCTTCCTGTGCAGGGTGACGCAGCAGGGGCTGGGCAGTGGCCACCACAGCCTCCTGCAAGCCATCAGTGTGCCCTGGGGGTCTGCAGTGCCCCTGCTGCCCCCGCCCAGGGGCCCGGCTGGTACCTGAGTGTGGCTGAGAGGTGTGGGAGGTGGATGTGTGTTACTTCTGTGGCAAAAAGGGGACTGGGTTGTTGCTCCTCTGATCTCTAAGCAGTGGCTGTTAGGGTAATTTCTGATCCATTAAGCAGAGGTATGTGCCTAATAGGAAGAATTTTTATTTCTTTTGATGTTTTATTTCTTCAGGAGCAGATTGGATTTTTGTGTCCTTTTTTCCTCTTTAGTTGAGCAGGGGTCACATTACTTTCCTCCAGGTTTCTTTTATGTCTTTCATAATGTGTGAGGAGGAGAAAATCATCACCACTGATTTGCATGAAGGCCGTGAGTTAGATTCAAAGGCACAGAGCACTTCAGCAGCTCTTTCTGAAGACAGCTCTCTGGGCTCTGTTCTGACTCCTCTCCAGAGCCATTGGATGGAAGGAGGTTTGTGGTGCTCCTTGGCTGAACACCTGGTGGGGTTGGCAGGTGCCTGTGGGACCCACAACAGTTGAGGGGGCAAAGCAGCCAAAGCTGGGGCAGTGGCAGCACTGGGACTGGAGGGTCTGCAGGGAGCCCCGTGGTGCCAGCTCTGGGGATCTGAGAACTGCAGCTGAGGCTTCTGTTGTCTAGCAGCCTTAAGAACTCTGGGACATGCAACTGTGCAGATCTATTACCCCCAGGTGCCTGCCCTGCTGTTGGTGCTGGGCTGGGCTGCTCAGCACCCTCAGCTGCAGGTGTCACGGGTGGTCCATGCCTGGGGTGCAGCCTGGCACCATGGGCAGTGCTGGTATCTGCCCTGCTGCCACACGCGGGCTGGGCTCTGCAAGGGGAGGGCTCTTTCCTCCTGGGGGTTCAGCTGGGGCACCCACTGCCCACGGGTGCCCCTTCCCCAGCTGCAGCTCACTGCCCGTGGCTGGATCAGTGCCCTGGAGCACAGCACAGAGCAGGGACCTCCTTAAAATGGTGCAAGGGTGAGAGATTCATTTGGGGCTCGGCCCCAGAGAAGGTGGATCCCACCCACCTCCAACACACCAGTGTGTGCAGGATGCTGTAAATTCCATTTTGATTTGGGAATCTGTTCTGGTACCTGGATGCAGTGTAATGCAGAACTAATGCATTAAATCTCAGCAGCTGCCCTGCGTGGGGGCCAGCCCAGCATTGGTTCTGTGATGGAACAGCAGCTCAGAGCAGCTGCTCATGTTTGTAAAGTAGTGTGTAGGAGCAGAGTGTGTGTCTGTGCAGGGCTGCACAGAGCAGGTGCTGTACCAGACACATCCCTGGCTGGGGAACAGGGAGCCCAGTCAAGTCAAGGGGGAGATGCAGACAAGGCCTGGTGCCCACCAAGCTCTTAGTGAAACCTGTGGGTGGCCAGCACCCCTCAGGATGTGTCCCCCCTGAGTTGAAGGTACTGGGCAGAGCATTCTGAGTCCCAGGTTGAAATGAGCTACCCAAGTGCAGGGAAACTCCCTGGATTGCTCTGGAGTGATCTCAGTGGGATGTGCAGGATGAGGTGGAGAAGGTGGCCCTTGGTTGTGCCATTTGTGCAAACCCTCCTTGCTCCCTCCTGGAGACCCTCAGAGGAGGCTGGGCAGCACTCCTGGCTGCTGCTGCTCAAGTGGCCAAGAGCTGAAGCCACGAGCTGCCACCAGACCCCGTGGGGATGCTGCTGCTCAGCCAAGGGTGTCCTAGATAAAAACCCTCCCAGGGAGGCAGTCTGAGTCATGAGTCTTTACCCATCCAGCCCCTCTCCCTCACCACCCACCCTGCAGAGTGTCTTGCTTTTAAAAATAAAATGCAGGAGCATTTTACAGCAGTTTCTCTGCTGCTTCTCATCCCCTTGGTAAGTTAACCCAGCGTTTAATGGTGATAACCCAGTAAATTAATCCTGGGTACAATGCCCAGTAAATTAATCCTGGGTACAATGCCCAGTAGCCCTCTGCTTCTGCCAGATCACTGTATCATGGAGGCTTCCTGGTCCAGCAGTGGCTTTGGGAGCATGAACCTAAATTGCTGTCTTAGCTGGGACTTGTGATGTCAGCACAGTGCAGATGGACTTGCTGTCCTTGGGAGAGCAGCAGAGACCCCCTTGCTCTGCAGCAGGAGGGTTTGGAGCAAAGGGGCAGTGCCGTGGAGCATGGGCAGGGGGTGGTGGGAGCAGGAGCAGGGTCCTGTCATCCAGGGACTCACTGCTGACCACCTGAATGGGACAAAGCTCTGTGCTCTCCTCTCGCCCAGAGATCTCAAAGCACTTCAAAACAGGGAAATAAAAAGTTGAACAATGCTAAATATTATGGTTCTATTTGCTCATAGGTTCCTGCAGGGGGCAAAGAGCATCAGAGCTGGGCAGCAGGAGCTGGATCTCAGACTGGTTGAAACAGCTCAACTGGCACCTGGCTGGTGACCCCAGAGCCTTTGCTCCCAACCTCAGCCCCAGGTACCCATCCTCCTCCTCCTGGGCATTTGCTTCTCCTGCTCAAACAGCAACCTGAAACAATGAAAATAAGCATTCCTGGTTTTTTTTTCATGCAAAAAGTTTTAATGGTGAGAGTGCAGCTTCCCGGGGAGTTCTGCACGTGCCCAGCACTGGGAGCAGCCCTGCCACCCACGGTGCCCTCGGTGCCCCCTCCCCTTCAGCTGCCCTTAGTTCAGTTTGTCTACAGGCTACAGATCCAAACATCAGTGCTATAAACTTCTGAGAACTTAAAATGTTTTTGAAACTTGTTATTTCTCAGTTGCGGAAAATACAAAATAAATATCTGGAGGGTTAATACAAAACAGAGAACCAGGGTCCTGTTCATTGGCTGCTCTCCTCTCCCTAAGAGTCTGTTACACTGAAAAAAAACCTCTTTAAAAAAAAAATGAACTTCACATCACAGAAAAAAAAAAATATTAAGCATCAGTGAATTTGTACAAGTGTCTCTGAACAATAAACTAAATGCATGTATTTTATTCGTTCCTCCTACCTACCCATCACCAAATAAAAGATGATTATATAGCCTATTATTTCTAAGCCTGTGCATGTAAAAATAGTGATTTCTGTTTTCTCATCTATAGTAACGTGGCTGTAACATTTCATTAGACTGCTTGCTGGGCTCAGTGCAGAAAGGAGACAGCACAAGTCCCTGGGCTGTTCCACATGGAACCAAGGTAAAGGACCCTTTGTCATCCCTGCTGCCTTTCAGGTGTATTTTTCGGCTGGAACTTTGTTATCAACAGGTCTGTTTTCCACTCCTGTGGCAGGGATGATCCTCCCCAGCCTGCCCACCACTGGCTGCCTGGTGTGCCAGCCCTCAGTGCTCCTCCACAGGTCCCGGAGAAGCTGGTGCCAGCTCCCTGGTGAGTACCCGTGCCTTTGCCTCCTGGCTTGGGTTCTAAACACTGATTTTAGGGATATTTTGAAATGTTACTTTTTAAATGGAGGAGATGCAGAGACTTAAGGCAAAAAAAACAAACCCTGAAAAACTTAAAATCTATAGCTATTCTGACACTTAAAACAGGTAGGTGCACAATGAACTGCAGTAACTCTTGGGCAATGAATAAACCTCCTGAAATTAATAATAATAATAATAATAAATGTACACGTGAGCTTAGGCTGTGCTGGTGCTTCCAACCCCAGTGTTTGGGGCCAATGTTTATGTTCCTCTTCCCTAGGACTAGGGACAGAGGGGTGAGGTCATGGGCCACTCTCCTGGGCTGGGCTGAGGGCTTGGAGGTGCCGGGGGCTCTGGAAATGCTGCCTGTTGCCTCAGAGGTTTTTTTTCTCAAGTTAACTTAATGTGCTTTCTGAATCTGGAGGAGATGCCTGGTGTTTGAATAGCTCTTGGTTTGCTTTGGTGGCTTATGAAAGATCAGGAGGAGGTCAGGAAACAAAATGCTTGGAACTGAGCTTTCATTAGAACACTCAGTGACTAAATATCAGCTGGATCAGAGGTGTGAATGTGCTACAGCCCTCAAGGTGTTTTTCTAATGGGAGTTCTAGGAAATAGACCTTTTACCAGGAGGAGACCAGGGCTGCTGGGAGGGTGAAAGAAGCAAAGAGCAGGTGTTCTGCACACTGTGGCCTCTCACTGCCTTATCAGCACTGAGACACCTTTTTTTATCCCTGAAGCCTCTGATTCTTGGTGGGCATGTCAAAAAAACCAACAACAACAAAAAGCAAACCCAAAAAGCAGTCCTTTTGCATTCTGAGTGAAAAAAGGAGCCCTTGAGGCTGTAGGAAAAAAACCTCTTCATTATGGCTGCCCGTGGCTCAGCAGCAGAGTGGCTCTCATGGTCACTGAGCTACACCCAGCTCTTCTCACTGCCATGGGCAATGCCATTTCTGGTGGCACCTGACCCAGCGTGATGCCAAAAGCTTTGTGTGACCACACCATCCTCCAGTGTGGTGGTTCCTGGCAAGGGATCATGAGATCCTCTTCCCTGCAGAGCAGGGGCTGGTCTCGGGGGACTTTGTGGTCCCCAGCCAGTGGCAGTGCTCCAGCTGTCAGGAGAGCAGCCTGTGACACTGCCCCCTGGAAGAGCCCTGCAGAGTTCCCTCTGAGGCAGTGCTGGCATCACTGACCTTCCTGGGGGCAAGTGGTGGAAAGTCCCTTTGGGGCCAGCACTCCACCTCTAGAGGGGACAGGGGTGGGAGGCTCCTCTCTGCCTAAGATGAGGTGTCTGCCTGGGGCAGGAGGAATCCTCCCCACAAAGGGTGAGCAGAGGACTGGTTCATGTTGTTTTCTTTCTTCTGCTGCCTCTGTTCCCAGTCTGTCAGGAGACATGGCTGCAGGTCAGGCTCCAGGGGTAGGTTACTTGCTGAAGGACTCAGAGGTTTCTGCCAGGCCAGGCAGGCAATTAGAGCTGAGCTGGAGGATGATCTGATTTGGGCTCCAATTCATTAACTAATCATAGGAAGCTAGCACATGGGGGAAAAAAAACAATTCAGGAACTTGTGAGAGGCTCATTAATGGTTCTCTTTCCCCATGTGCTGCTCTGTGAATGTTTCCAGCTCCTCTCCTGAGCTGACAAACAGGACTCTGGGTGGTTGGTGCCCAGACCAGCCTGTGGCACCCTCAGCCAGGCAGGGGATGTCTTTTCATTGCAGAAATACCCTACACTGCACCACACCTGCAGTGGCTTTTTGCTGTTTTCCTCATGCTCTGTGTGATAGTCTGTGCTAAAGCTGAAATCTGCAGCCTGGGTGGTGGGGCTGGACCAGCCTCTCCATGCTACTGGGACATGTCCCTGCAGGGAAAGGGGTGGCCTTGTCCCATGGGCCACCTCGGGAAGACGATGCTGCTGCCTAACCTCTCCTCACGGGGGAAACGGGCTGGCTGGAGGTGGGAAGACAGGAGGGAAGTTAAATATATGTATAAAAAAAGAACAGAAACCCTTGAAGAGCTCGCCCACCTGCACACAAAGATGCCACCCTCCTTCCAGCATGTGATGCCTCCCTTTTCATTGCTCCTGCCCTGGAAAAATAGAGCAGTCAGGTGACAGCAGCCAGAGAGAGACAGGGGTTTGGAGCAGAGCCCCGTGGAAGGTGCCTCAGGGCAGCAGCCCAGAGCCAGCACAAAGCACGGGTCTTGCTGTGCCCCGGAGCCCAGCGTGCCATGCTGCCTGGGGGGTGGGGCTCATTGTTCCAGAGCAGGTGTTTTCAGGATGGTGCACTTGGAGAGCTGCTGCAGCCAGCCCCAGTCATCTCCCAGCATGGCTGGCTTCTCTGTGCAGGCTGGGCACTGCTGGGCACTGCCTGGCTCGGGGCTGGGGGGGGGAGTGCCAGGCTAGCAACACTGTCCAGGTGCTTCCTCCTGGTGCTGCCAGGGGAGGAGGAGGCAGTTCTGCCCAGTGGGCAGGTGTGCCTGTGGGGACACGATGCCTGTTAGAGCTGATGCTTTAGAATGTCTTGTTTTCAGTCTCCTCTCCCTACACTTCTGGAATCTATTTAGGACACTTGTCACCATAGCACCAAAGCTCTGAAATACCCTGTGCAAGAAACTGAGACATCCTCCCAAAATAGCTGCCTGCTCTTTCACCAAGGCTCTGGTTCCAGAGTCAGTGCTTCCTTCCCGTGACTCGTGTGAGCTGCAGGAGTGCCAGGGCTGTGCCCCTCAGCCCCGTGCTGGCACTCAGTGTGAGCTGCAGGAGTGCCAGGGCTGTGCCCCTCAGCCCTGGGTTAATTGCTGCTAACAGGAGAGATCTCTGGCTCATCATCTCACTCCTGGCTCTGGGGACACCAAGCTCTGCTGGAGCTGAGGGCTCATGGCTGCTCTTTGCTGCAGAGTGAAAAGCCAGGGGTCTGCATTAGTACTGGGCACAGCCCATCAGTGCCCAAGGCAGTGCAGGCAGACCTTGGCTCCGTTGGGATGGCACGAGATGAGGACAGCAGCCCTGGGGGCAGTGAGAGGCAGGAGCTCCCCTTCCTTCCTTCCCTACACCCCTCATCCCTGCCAACTGTTGCTCTGGCTTCACCTTTCCTGCTGCTCCTTCTGCACCAGTTTCCATCTGCATAATTCATCCTCGTGCAGCTGCAGCCACCCTTGCACTGCCTTCTGTGGGGCTGTCAGCAGGTCATGCAGAGCTGGCTGTCCCCTCCTTAGCATGCTCAGGTGATCACCTCTGGAGCCAGCCCCCCTTCCCCTCCACACCCACACTGTAAATTGCTACCTGAGCTGGTCCTGGCCATACCTAATGCAGTTCTAGTTATTTCTGAAGGTGCCTGGGAGAAGTGGGGGTGGTCTTGGTTATAGAGCCAGCTCATGAGGGTTTCTGGGTGTGTTTCTCTGAGGTGTTCAGTGCTCTTTGAGGTGGTATTGCTGAGAGTTGTGTTCACCCTCTTATTTGCTGCTTGCGCTGCCTTTTATCTGCCAGCAAACTGCACCTTCTCAGTTTGTCAATATTTTTCTGCAGGAGCTTAAATAGTGACAGAGAGCACGAGGTGAAGAACTTATCTGTGGGTTTCTGTGCCACTGAAAATCCCTGCAGGCAGATGCCAGCTTCCTGCTCCACAACAGAACGAATCTGAACGAGTAGAAGAGCAGGGGCTGTAGCCTAGTGAATGGTTTAATCCATTCCCTTCTCTTAGTTCCAGAAGAAAAACTCCTTCTCTGAGGCTGTGCCAGTGCCTCGCAGAGTTTCTGTTGCCCAGTGGAGTTAATCTCGTGGGCAGTGTGTGCAATTAGCCAGGCTGGGATTTTCCAGCAGGCACAGCTCCTGCTGCCAGCTCCAGTGGCCAGTGCCTGTGGCTAGGGTGGGAATTGCTGGTCTGAAAACTGGCAATAATAAGAAGATTTGAAAGACAAAAGCTGTTGTGCAGGGGTTTGCTGGCGAGCTGGGCGCTGCTCTCCCTCGATACACAGGAGGATGCTTGGAATGGGGTCAGCTGAGACCTGGCAAAGGGGTGGTCTGTGGCACGGTGAGTGCCCAGTTCTGCTCTCTGTTACTTAGTCTTTCACGCACCTTCATCTAGGCTTGGACCCCTGAATTCCACTTTGGCTATTTACAGAAGCAATACCTGAACGGGTGGGCAGTGGGAAGGAACTGGGGTGAGCTCATGGGCTGCAGGGAGGTGGCTGACAGGTAATTAGAGGAAACTGAGCACTGAGGAGAAGCAGGATTCAATAGCCCTGTCTGCAGAGCCTAAGTGACTGTGATAATGGCACGTCCCTTTCCAGTGTCTCTTTCCTCTCCAATTCACCTTCTAAACTGTATTCTGAGTTAAAGCTCCTGGACTGAAACCAAACAGAAAAGCAAGCGAGCAACCAACCCAACAAAGCATCTGAGTGAACCCCCCTCTCAAGGCAACAGGACCCGTCAGCTGGGAACTGACTGGTTCTGATTTATGGTTTCTTTATCCTGCAGAGGCAGGAAGGTAATGAACCAATGTTTTGATCTTTTTGGGCTTTCCTGCAGCAGTGAGGAGATCAAAACAAGCTTAACTATTTCTGATACCTGCCTTCTTCCCCCTCCCACTCCTCCTCCAGCACCTTACAGGCAGCCGTACACAGAACATCACTGTGGATGCCACAGACACCTCTCCCCGGGGCAGAGGGGGCTCCTCTGGCACCTGCAGAGGGCTGGGACAGGGACAGACTCTGTCCCCACCCTCCCTGCTCCCTCGGGAGCTCCCTCAGTTCTGGGCAAGCCTCAGGCTTTGCAGGTGCTGGGGGTGCTGGTGGTGCAGAGGTGGGGACGTGGGGTGTTCCCTGCTCCCCTGGGGCGGAGACAGGTGTTCCCTGCCCTCGCCGTGGGTCAGGCAGGGGTGCAGGTGTCAGGCTGGTGCAGGGTCTGGGGTGCTTGCCCCCAGGGCGAGGATGGGAGCGGGCACGTGGGGGGAGCGAGGGGGAGTTACCCTCTCAGTTGGCAGAAATGCTGCTGTAGCTCTTCTTGGCAGGGAAGGTCAGCTGCCCGGAGAGGTCCAGCGACAGCGCCTTGGGGTGCAGCGCCCGTCGCTGGTACAGGGGGCTGGAGCTGGTCCTGGCTGAGTAGAGCATGGCCAGCTCGGGCACCGACAGGCTGGCTTCTGTCTGCAGAGCCTCCAGCACGGGCACGGGCACGGGCTCGGTCCTGCCGCGCTGCAGGCTGGGCGAGGGCTGCAGGCTGTGCCGCTTGGGCGGCGGGGGGCTGTGGTTCTGGAACCTCACTGTCTTCACTTGCTGTGAAGAGAGTGGGAACAGAGTCACCTGGGAGAAGCAGCCACCCCGCCCTCCTTGCTGTGGAGAACCAGGGGGTGAGCTGAGGGGGCGGCTGGCTCCTTGCCGGGGGCAGAGGATGCCCCTGGGAGAGCAGGGGGAGCTGGCCTGGCAGGGTGCAGCAGAGCCACCAGATGTCCCAGACACCAGGCTGAGTGGCCCAGAGCCACCTCCTGAGGCAGCAGAAGGGCACGGAGGGGAAGGGCAGGGGGCTGTGGGCACGAGGTGGGGTGGGGTGGCCTGTCCTGTCCTGCCCCATGGTTTGTCTCCAGCTGCTGGTGCCCCTCCTGGGAGCTCTGAGCTTGGCTGGGCTTTAGGGGCCCCTGGAGCGATTGACTCCGACTGCCATGGAAGGGAAAGCTCTTGTTAGGGCAATTTGCAGAGCAATCTTTATCTTTATGCAATTTCTTTCTGGCTGCCAGAGGGGATAGAAATTCCCCTTCCAAAGGCTCATCTGGAGCAACATGGGGTGATGGGGGCAGCTCTGCAGGGACCAGGCTGCCACAGGGTCTAACACTCAGCTCAGGGGCATTTCCTCATTCACTCCCAAGCTCTTGGGAGCCTTGGTGGTATTCTTGCCCAGTTTAAGACCTTGGAAAGGTTTCAAGGTGTGATTGTGACTGAACGTGGGTTTACATGGAAGGAGACCCTGTGGCATCTAAAGGACTTAATCTGAACATCACAAGTGTCTGATTTCTCAGGCGGGTACCAACCCCAGCACTGCAGTCAGGAGAAAACCTGGTGAGAACGGAGTGAATCCCCGAGGGGATTTGGTCCCAGTCAGTACTGGGATGACCCTTAATGCCAGTTAAGAGGACTGGGGGTAGCCCGGTGCCCGCTGCTCCTACCTTCTCGGCGCTGTTGCGGGAGGTGTCTGGCTTCACCAGGATGGATGGCGGGGCGGACGCGGGTGGCTTCGGAGCCGCCTCGCTCTTGGCCGGAGGGTCTTTGGCATCCAGGATGACAGAGCTGCACACCGAGGGGCTTCTGCTGTCCCCTCCTCGCAGCAGCAGCAGCGGCGAGGCGTCGTGGACGAGGCTGGGCCTCGGCGCCAGCTCTGCCGCGGCCACGCTCTGCGGCTGGGCGTAGAGGTGGAGCTGCTGAGGCCGCAGCGCAGCCGCCGGGGGACGCCTGAGGGAGCCGGTCACCTGCACGGGGGTCCCTGCCTGCCCCGGTCTCTGCAGGGACCCGGCTGTGGAGCACGAACGAGGGAGAGGAGGTCAGTGGGGAGGTGCCCCCAGGGTGTGGGCAGAGCAGAGGCAGAAGCCAGTGGTGGTTGCAGCCCTACACCGACAGCCCCTTCACAGGGATGCTGGGGGGCTGTAGCTCCTGGGGATTGCCCCCCAGCTGCCCCTGTGCCCCCCAGCTGCCTCCCTCAGCCTCTCCTGCTGGGAGAGGCTCGCACAGAGGGGTCCTTTGGTGGCCCAGGGCACCCCTGTCCCCTCCCCAAGTTTGGTAGCCAAAGGCAGGACCAGAACCCTGCTCCTGGGTGCTCTGTAGCCCTCACACCCCATGGGGTTTGTGGCTTCTATTTGGCTGATCCCAGAGCTGCTTTTCCTTGTAGCAAGGAGCAGCAATTTCTCACTGTTCACATGGCTGAATTTTAAATAATTTTTATCAGAGCCACCACTGGGGCCTGAATCCTTTACCATATAACAGCTCTTAAGCTAAATCCAGTTGCCAGTGTAAAACTGCTGCCATGGGCCTTGCAAACACCACCCCCTGTGCCGAGGTCCCTGCCAGCTCCAGCAGCAGCTCCCAAGGGTGGAAGATGAACCCTGCCAGCTTTGTTAACCAACTGAGCTCTGCAAAAGCCTTCCCAGAGCTTTTTCTGTGCCGAGTCAGAAACCCCCCAATTGCCCCAGTGACCAGGGCTGTGGATGGCAGATGGTGGGGGACCCCAGGCTGGCCGGGGGGGCTCCCCAGAGCTGCCTGCCCTGCCTGGGGAGGGGGCTCCTGCAGCCCCTGCTCTGTGGATCAGATGTGCCTGTCAGATCTTTGCGGAGGAGGAGAAAAATAGATAGGAAGTTTTTTCCCCTCTAGCTCTCTGCTGCATCAAGGCTTTTGACTTCACAGCTTCACTGGGTAACTCCTGCTGCTTTTTATTGTGGAGTATCCTTTCTCACCTTCAGGCTATTCATGATTTTATGCATCTCAGATCCAAGCTGATTTTTTTTTTTTTTTTCCTCCTGAAATAGGAGTTATTCTGTTCTCTTGATCATCCTCCTGCATACTTCTCCTGATTTTACTATATTCTTTTTGAGCTACCAGAAATGCATGAAGTGTTCAGGGTGTGAGTTCACCAGAACTGCCCCCCTGGCACAGCTGAATTTTAGTCTCTTGTTCTGAGAGTTCCTTTCTTAATAATTCCTAATAATATTCTAAGTTAACCTTAACCTTTTTTTTTTTTTTAAATTGCTTCTGAGCACAGAGCTCTCACAGATCTGTGTGTGACAATTCCAAAGCCTCTCTCCAGAGTGACAAAAGCTAATTTAGTGCCCAAGGTTGTGTGTGTATAATTAGGATTATATCTGCCCCTATCTGTGTGTTAACAGTTCAGCTGCAGTTTCAGTGCTGGTGCTGTGGGGTTCAAGGTTGGATTTTCTGGTGTGTGTTTTCCAAGACCCTGGCACGAGTCCCTTTTAGAGACTGATGACATTGTCCTGGTGCAGTTCACGTTTCTCTTGCTGGGGTTTGGTTTTGTGTGCCACGTGAGGACACTCCTGCATCTGGTGCCTCCCTCACAGTGCTGCTTGCAGGTTTTTGGATGACTGGTGTGTTCTGAGCTGCCTTCCCCTGCCTGGTGAGGACACAGTCACCAGCTGCCCCTCAGAAGGGAGCTGTGCCAGACTCTGGCTGGGGCTGGTCACAAGGGGTGAGCCAGGGGCATTACCTCCAGCCCTGCAGGGGATTAACCCCCCGGGCATGTCACCCCCTTGGCTGCCAGTGGGAGAGCTGACCCGCAGAGCTGGGGGCAGGGTTCGCTGTGCCCAGCCTAGAAAGTGGTGTTTTCTCCCGGGCAGCCCCTCTCCCAGCAGCAGGAGAACGCTGCCTGTCCTCACCACTGCAGCCCAGCTGGGGCAAGACCCCTTGGAAAGACCCTTCCCCAGAGCTGGTTTCACGGGGGGATGCAGCTGGAGACCCTGGTCACTCTGCAACCCACCGTGTTGTGACGGGAGATGCTGCCAGTGCCCCAGGGGTCCGCTGGGGAGAGCTGCCACCCTCCTGTGACCACTCACTGCTTGTTCAGAGCTCCGGTGCTAACCACAGGCACCCAGTGGGGGTGGGGGTCCCCGGCTGCCCTCTCCCTCCCTGGCATCCCCCCCAGAGCACTCACTCTTCCTCGAGCTGCCGCGGCCGCGCCGCAGAGATGCCTGTCCCGGTGCCAGGCTGCGGGCGGGCGAGGGGATGGGCACGGGCAGCAGCACCGGCCTCAGGGCCCTGCTTTGCCTCGGGCCGTTCTCAGAGGTGCTGCCCTGCGAGGAGAGCGAGGCGGTGGAGAGGGTCCAGGAGGCGTACAGGGAAGGCATCTTCGAGTCAGAGAGGCTGGATTTCCTGGTCGGAAGGGAAAAAGAAAATAAGCAGAGGTGAGGTGAAGGCTTGTGAGGAAGGCAGGAGGCTGCCCAAGAGGGAGCTGAGTGGTTTTAATGCCCCTGCACTGCTCCCAGGTCAGGGCTGGGGTGAGGAGAGTGATGGAGGATGCAGCCAGCTCAGGGCTCTGGGTCCATTCTAACAGGGCTGCCATCTTTCTGATGAACCCAGATAGGGCTGGGATTTGTTAGAGTAACCCCATGGCATCTCAAAGGGGACCTCACACCAGCCCTCCCTCCAGAATGTGCCCAAACACGCTCCTTCCTACCCCTGTCCTGCAGGAGCAAACTGAATGGCACCTTTGGCCAGAGCTGTGCCAGGCACCTGCAGAGCAGGGCAGGGTTCTCGTGGACCTCTGGGCACAGGCAGGGTTTGTGCTCTTGTCCCCTGGCTCCAGCTTCCCCTGCACTGTCTGGGCAGCTCTGCCATGCCCAGCACCTACCTCGGAGTGTCCTCCTCCCCTGCCTTCCCCTGGGAGCTCAGCCCTCTGCTTTTCCCTGGAGCCACTCAATGCCAAAAGTCAAACCTTCCCCTGCAGCACATCGGGCAAATATCACTGCAGATGCCTTCAGAGAGGGGCCACAATGAAATCCTTTTGCCAGCTCGTTGAAGGATTCCTCCGAGTCATCTTTACATTTATGGGGGGGTGGAGGAATGGTTTGTAGTTTAATAACTGAGCAGTGATTCATCAAATAACTCAGGCATCAATTTATGATGAAGACATTTCCAAAGGAGGGTGGAAGAGCAGCTCCAAACCCAGTGCTTATGGCTGGAGTGTTTTATGAGGCTGTTTAGGGTGACTGGGCTGTGCTCTCAATTATTTGTTTGCTCTATTTGTTGGGGGGTCATGGTGTTGTCAGGGTTTATATGGCCAAGAATGGAGCTGGAGAGTCAAAGACTCAGTGCTCCTGAACAGGGAGTGTTGCTGGGGCTAAAGCAGCACTGGGGCCTCCAGTGTGAACCAAGTGATGTGGGAAAATACCAGCAGGGGGGAGAAACCAAAGGGTGGTGGGAGGACCCAGGAGTGTAAGGTGGATTTCTGATGGTGGCTAGAAGGCTTTTGGGATGGCAGAGGCTGAGGTGCCCCTCCGTGCCTCTGCAGAAGCAGGGGGGTCTGCATTTCTAAGCTGTTCATTTCTCTGCTGAACCTGAGTGTATGTCAGGGGAGCTTGGGGCACAGGCAGTTGTTTTGTTTCTCTCCTGAGTTGTATATTTTAATTATGGCTCTTTCTAATGTGTGTTTGTTTAGCTGGGTCAATGACGTCCAGTGCTTCAATGCCAGCTCTGGAGCCAGTATTTTGACTCTGACAGGGCTGTCAGCTTGTGGCTTCCTTTCTGCCAGGAAAAGAAAACAAAGCCAAGAAAGGCTGTAGTCATCCAGCAGGAATAAGGGCGAGTTGGAGCATGGCTGTGCTGCTGTTCACCCTGCCTCCTGGGCTGGCTCAGCTTGGGGTGCCACTTGTGTCACCTGGGGGTCTCTGGGACTGAGTTAAAGGGGGATGGGAGAAGCTGCTGAGCTCTCTGTTGCCATCTGGGGTTCCAAACAGGGAACAGAGTCTGACAGGGAACAGCCCAGCCTGGGCATGGGGAATAGCTGGAGTGAGCTGCCGGGTGTCACAGAATCCTGGAACGCTTTTGGTTGGAAGGGACCTTGAAAGCCCAGGTGAGGAAGCCCTGGTCCCCGTTAGCACTGCAGGGATCCCTTGCAGAGAAGACCCCAAATCCCACCTGTTGCCCACTCCCTTCTCCACCTGCTTTTGTTTAATGTAAGAAAAAAATCCAGACCTGAAGAGGGGAGCCACGTAGTTGCTGGGGAAGATGCCCACTCTCCCGGTGACCAGGGACATGCCCCGCAGCCAGCCCTCGTGGTCCTTCCCGAACACACGGACCCCTTCTCCCTTCTGCAGCTCCAGCTCGTCCGGCCCGTGGGCTGTGTAGGAGTGGAGAGCAACACACCTGTGGAGGGCAGGGTGAGGGGATCAGAGCTGCCCCGTGGCACTGAGCATGCTGCCCAGTGGGGGCACCGGAGCCGTTCGCCCGCAGCCACGTCACCCACCCCTCGGGTGTTGGGGTGCTGCTGGTGCTGGGGGGGAGCCCGCAGGGGAGGGACTGCCCCCAGCTTCGGGCCAAAGGGGATGTGAATCAGAGCCAACAGGAATGGAGAGGCTCCTGTCAGCGGTGCCAGTCCCAGAGGTGCCAAGGGCAGCGGGTGTTATGAGGAGGAAGCTGCTGCTCTGCACCCCTGCTGAGTGCCCCCCTGGGATAACTGACTGAGGGCTCACGTGTGCCCGTTCTGAGGGGGAGCAGAGAGCGTGGGCTGGGTGCTCTGTCCCAGCCACAGCAGCACCTCCTGCCTTTGGAGTGCACGCTGAGCCACGGGCTCTGCCTCTGATCACCCAGAGCACCCCCGGGCTGCAGGCTGGGGAGGAGAGCTGCTCACACAGCAGCACCTGCTGACCCCCTCTTCCTCCCACTCCTCCTCCTCCTGCACCAACACCTGGCTCTGCTCTGGGCTAGCGAGGAAACTGGACTGCAAAGTCCCCTCTGGATCTGTCTGTCGTGATTCTGGAGCTGGGTGCTGGAGCCTTGTTATCCACAGTGAACCCACAGCACAACAGACCCCAAAAAATGGTATGTTCTTCCCAGCCCTGTTTGTTCTTTGAAGAACTTTGTCTCTAGTGTAACACAGTTAATTTAATTGTGTTGTTGTTGGGCCTTTTTCAAGGAGAATGTGGTCTGCTCCCAAATGTTAATGAGTTACTGACCAGTGAAACAATTATCAGATGTTATTTGAAAAACAGAAACCACAGACTGGTTGTGGAGCTAGTTAAACTATCCCATAACTTTTGAAAAGATTTCTCTCTCCGTGTGGTTCAGAGCTTGAAAGTTTGACTTGTTTTTGTGCATGGTTTTTATAAAGTGACTTTCAGAGGCCGGGCGAGGCCCCTGTGGGGTGTGTTCACTCTGCACCAGTTTATCCCTTCACACCAGCTCCGTCCTGGAGGGCAGGACGTGCAGATACTGGTTTGATACTGCAGGGCTGAGGAGGGAGCAGTTGAACACCCCAAATAGTGCAGGGTTGAGGCGGGAGCTGGTTGAACACCCCAATACAATCCTCGTTCTGCAGATGACTTTATGTCTTGGGGGTTTTCCCGTGCTCAGGATGAAGCCTGTGCAGCAGTCTGGGATGACCTGTGCCAGTGCCTGAGTAGCCAGCATCACCAGCGTGGTGCAGATCTACAGATACCACCTGGGTGCTGGTGCTGCCACTGCTCTGCCTCGATACTGTGGAGGTGCTAATTACTGTGTAGACAGCCTGTTGCTGTGACGAGGAAGCTGCTGCAGGGCCGGGCTGATGAATCTTATCTAGAGGAAGGCAAATCATCACAATGTACTGCCTGCAAATTTTAACTGTGGGAAAGTTTTCAAAGATTGGATCAAAACACCAGTGTCTTTCACTGTGTTAAAATAAATAACTAGGGGCACTTCAGGAGTAATTAGTTTCTTTATATTGCAAAAATACAGAATGTAGCGTTGAGCAATAGGCAGGACTTTGTGTTTATATACACTGGTGTAAGGTGCAGGGACATCCTGGGAATATAATCATTCTGCTGTGATACTGAGTCTCTGCAACCCCCTCCTTAGGCCAGCCAAGGACATTCCTCTGTGGATCTGAGCTCATTTTTTGCAAGAGCTGTTGGCTGGAGGAGCCTCAGGTACAGAAAATGACACAACCCCCCCAGTGTGTTTTGGTTTCCTTACTTACATATAGGCTGACACGTGGTGCTGCAGGTGGGGGAGAGTGACAATGGCAGCCGAGTGCCCCAGGGATCCTGGGTAGTAAGATGCACTGACCTGCAGGGAGAAAGAAAGCAATGTCAGTCTGGAGATAGGCTTGTTCTAGACACTGGAGAGCAGCTGAAGACGTTTCACAGGCTTCACCCCCCCTCGGGAAAAATAAATGTTTCAGGAGAAAGGAGAGTTTGACAAAAACAAGAGTAGGCAGCAAGAGGAAGACTTGGGGTCCCTCAGGGGTCCCTCAGCAGTGAGATGCCTTCCAGAGTGTGGCTTTGTTGGACTGAGCGTCCTTATCCTGTCCTGTGAGGAGCTAGTTGGGATGTGTGAGGGTACTCGTGGTATGATGGTGGCACAGGATGAACTTAACCAAGTAGCTGTGGTTTCCAGGGGTTGTGATTGAGCCCCAAACCCGTGACCATTGCTAATGTCCCATAAATGGGATCCCCTGGAGAGGGGGCTGCTCTCCCTGTGCTCCCTGGGGTCTCATCCTCTTCTATTGGCTCTGAACAAGGCGAGTCCCTTTGGCCCACTCCCTGTCTCTGCTTCAGGGAGAACATGGAGTTGGGGAAGCAGCATTTCAAGGCCCGAGACAGCTGCGTCTGCAGGTGGGTACTGCTGCAATCCTTGCTGGTTCACTTGTTAGTTATTTAGCTCCAGCTGGGAGTATTGGCATTGTCTAAACCCTAAATAACACAGTCCTCTCTCCAGTGATCTCTTAATAACTGTTATTAAAGGCATTTATGATGTCTGAGGTGTCCCGAGCAGCTGCAGGCCCGTGCGGACACGCAGCGCAGGCCGGGTCAGGGGCAGCCCGGGAGCACAGGCAGGGGCACCTCACCTGGGTTGGCTCTGCTTTGGGGCGGCCCTTCCCCACCCTCACTGAGCATCTACAGAGAGGTACTAGACACCCAAATGCCCCCTCTCTCCTCTCTCGGGGGTCTTTCCCTTACATGTGAGAGCTGAGCTGCCTTTCAAACGGCTAAATCAGAGCGGTTTAAGCAAAGCCCCCTCCTCTCTTAGGGGTCTGTCATGTTTGAGGGAGGAACACAACCCTGTTCCTGCTCTTACAGAGTGTCAGGGGTTGGAAGGGAGCTAGAAGATCATCTAGTCCAACCCCCCTGCCAGAGCAGGGGCACCTAGACC
>JAOEGS010016995.1:5148-25015 GCA_025447755.1 Corythornis vintsioides | reverse complement strand
TTGGATGACATTGAGAAAAGTCTGGCTCCATCCTCTCTACACTCACCCTTAACATATTTATAGACATTGATGAGGTCTCCCCTCAGTCTCCTCTCCTCCAGGCTAAAGAGCCCCAGCTCTCTCAGCCTCTCCTCATAAGGGAGATGCTCCATTCCCCTAATCATCCCAGCTCTTACTTCTCACCCATGTCTCGCTCCTTTTGAAATATGGTGGGGTGGATGGTGGCAGTGCAGTTATCCTGGATTTTTCTCTTTGCAACAAGTGTAACAGGGCAGCCCTGCAGTTTTTATTCAGCCCATAGTGGTGCTTCTTAGGAGTCTGCTACCAGTGTTTTTTTTCTCAGCAGCACGCTCAAAAAATTGTTTGGCTATCTAAACATGCCAAGATAAACAAAACCCTGGGAAGATACTTAACAGTGGAGAGCTGAGCTTGTGGTGATTACTACAAAGACACCAGATCCTTCAGCCTTTCATCAGGGAATATAGCAGAGACCTGAGTCACCAGCTACTCATGAGGTCTGCTGTAGCAGTAGCACTCAGCAGCACCTTACAACATCTCTGCTGGCTCAGCCACCTCACCTGCCTGGAAGTTTCACTTCAGAACTGAACATGGTACTCAAGGTGTGGCCTCACCAGTGCCTAGTACAGGGGCACCATCACTTCCCTTTTCCTGCTGGCCACACTGTTTCTGATATAGGCCAGGTTAATGTTCAGCTGGGTGTCTACCAGCACCCCCAGCTCCTTTTCTGCAGGAAAATTTCCAGCCAATCCTCCCCAAGCCTGGAGCGTTGCCTGGGGTTGTTGTGGCCAAAATGCAGGACTCAGCACTTGGCCTTGTTAAACCTCATACAGCTGGCCTTGGCCCATTGATCCAGCCTGTCCAGACCCCTCTGAAGGGCCTTCCTACCCTCAAGCAGATCAACACTCCCACCCAGTTTGGCATCATCTGCAAACTTGCTGGGGAAGCACTCAATCCCCTCACCTAGATCATTGATAAAGACATTGAACAAGAGAAGCAGCAGGCCAAGCCCTGGTGCTCTAAATAGTCCTGCTAGATACCAGTGCAGATTGTTTCAGAGCTGATTTCTGTTGGAATGAAAGACAATGAAGTATTTATCTGGCCTCCCCTGGCATCCAGAAACTTCTTGGAGAGAAAGGATGAGCAAAGGCTTTGGCAATTATTTATGGAATGTAGTTTAACGCTGCTCCCTCCTCTCCTAAGTGAGGGAGCCTCACCTTAGTGGCAGTACCATCCCACCAAAGAATAGGGAGACAGGGAAGACCCTCCACAGGAATCCCCAGCCTTCCTCCCAGAAGGCCACGACTTCACAGTGATGCCTCTGGGGGATGAGGGAGCAGGGCTGCTGGCCACCAGCATGAGGTATCCACCTGCTCTGGGCTGGCTATTTTACTATGCAATATCTGCTCCTGGCAAAGATGCCCAGTGCCTTTGCCCTTTGTCTTCTGTGGTCACTTTAATCCTGCAAAGCAGCATCTCTTCCTGTAGAAGAAGTTGGGAAATGCAGTCAAATATTTTCTGAACTGTCCTGTAAAGTTTCTCTGCTGCAGGGTTCAAGTAGCAGTGACACTGCGAGAGAAACACAGAAGTTGCTACACAATCCATCTACCACCTCATCAAAATACTATATAAAAAAGCAAAGAGAATAATATATCCTATAATAAAGTATTTCCACCAAATCATCCAGCTCTGCTTAAGAAGCAAAACAGATTTGATTCCCCAGTGCTTGATTAAGCCAATATGTTCTCCTTTGGGCACATGGGGACAGGATCAGATGCCATCACAGCCACAGCAGACTTTTCAGGGCTCAGGACAGGTTTGCATTTGGGTCCCTGGCACAGGTATTAAAGGGAAGGATTGCTCTTAGTAGCAGGTCCCTGGGAAATGCTCCATAATCAGCCACTGCACCAATAGGTCAAAGCTGAAGTCTCTGCTGGTGTGACACTGGGTGGTGGGAGGGGTAGGTCTTTGGGCTGGTGTTGCTCAGCCTGGGCTGTGCTTTGCACACCAGGTGGTTGAACCCATAGCCAGCTCTGCAGACTCCCACTGAGGCAACAAGGGCACTGCAGTGCTCCAGGCAGGCCGATGCTCAACCATGTGCATCTCCCTGAGGGATTCAGCCTGTAAAGCTGCTCACACAGCTTGACCCACTCTCTGCTTCAGCTCAATAAAAGAAGAGGAATCAGTGACCAGCTCATGTTTTCCCCTCTGTTCAAATCTGCCGCCACCAGAGAGCCTGGTTCAGGAATCTCTCCCTAAGTTTCTATTTAGACCCACAGAATTGCTTTGAGTAGGAGGGCAGCAATAGCACACTTAATTTGTTTCACCCTGGAATATATCGTAATTTAATAACCCAGAATATTTATTGGTGGCAAAGAGATATTGATTGCGTAGCCACAGGCAAAGTAAAAATCATTGATAGAAAAAAAACCCCAACAAACAAGCAAACAAGCAAGAAACAAACCAGAAAAGTTGCTCCTGTGCCTCCTGCCACGTTGCTGTGCAACACACCATTTCAGGCTTCTCTTCCTTCCAGCATCCTTCAGCTATCCTTCCAAGGCACGAGAAATGGCCTTTCCCTTTGAATTTACTGGTGAATGGCTTTCAGCAGCTCCCAGGCACTTTATCACCTTCCTGCAGAGGCACATAAAACACAGCCCTTGTCTCAGCCCGTGTGGTAGGAACAAATAAATAAGGGCAGCTCCCTGCAGCTCCATCACCGGCTCATCCACGCGCGAGAGCCGCCTGCATTGTACTGAGGAGCTCAAGCTGCGGAGTTCAGAGTTAACTCTGCTCTGAACTCCCCGCCGCTCCTGGATGTTTGGAGCCAGTTATTTCCTTCTTAAGGTTTGCCCAACAGGAAAGCTGTTTCCCACCCCTGAAACCTGCTTAAAAGCTAATGGCTCATTGTGGCTCTTGTGAAAGATTAATTTCCCCTGCTCACGGTGGCTGCCCGTTTTCTTGGGAGAAGGAGCGGGACTGGGGCCAGCAGCGGTGGGGTAGCTCTGGCGGGACTGATCCTGTGGGCAATCCCAGGGCAGTCACTGTGATGGAGCAGGGGGCTAAAAGACTTGTTGGGTGAGTGAGCAAGGTTGGAGGGCTCAGTAAATTGCTGCTGTACACTGAGGCTGGGGAGGCATCACACCGCTGCTGGACAGAGCCTGCTCAAGCCAAGCACAGCCATTCCCAGGCTGTCCTGCTGCCTAGAGGAGAGGCAGGGTGGTGCTGAGCTGCTTTGAGAGATAAGTATGGGGCTGCCCTCTGCACCAGTAATCAATCCCCTCGCACCTGCTCAGGGCCACCCCAGCACAGCCACCTATGAGGAGTGCAGCTTCACAAGGTGATTCCCAACTTCTGAGCACCAAGACAGTCTCTTTCTTTTGTCCCCTTTCCTCTCCCTGCATAAGAAGCTGTGTACCAGAGGACTGACGTGTACTGTATCTTTGCAGCACTAGCTGCACACAGTTCATGAAGGGCTCTTATTTCACCACCTGACACATAAAGGCAAAAAATAAAGAAGTCCAAAACATTATCACCATGGAACTGTTTTGGATTAACTTTGTCTGAGATTAAAACCAAACCAGGAGCATTTTCAGCATGGCAGACATTTTCCTTAGCTTCCAGGGAAGAAATATATGAGACAACAGGCTAAAGAAATCACAAAAACAGGTGGCAAGAGACTGTATGGAGTTCAGTATTTGTACAGTTGTTCTTGTCCTTACATAGGCCCGTTTTAAATGAACCAAAATACCACTCTATGTTTGTGGTTGGTATACATTTACTGCCTTAAAAGCAATGTACATCTACCAGAGTTTTGCTCCAGTGATGTTTATTCATTTGATAAGACAACCTCTTAATTCTTCTCTCTACAACCTTTCAGAGAATCAAAGTATGGCCAAACCAAAATTTAAAAAAAAGAAAAAAAGAAACAAACAAACAAAACCCAACCCACATTATTTTGATTTGGTGTTGGTTGTTTTGGGGTTTTTTTTCGGTCTCTTCTGGACATTAAAGAGAATAAATGAGGAAAACTCTAGAGCCTAACTGCTTCTGTATCCCTCCACACTGACCCACACAGGATATCACACAATATCACTTTCAGGCTACTTTAGCTAAATAGCTTCAGGATACAAGAGGTTAAAGCAGCCTGCCATGCAGAAAGCTTTTACTTGAAAGGTCTAACAGCCTTTCCCTTAATCTGCAGAGTGGAGCTGTGATCATAAAGCAACTAAAGTCATGAGCTTGTTAATGCTAAAATGACAGATGTTATAACAACAGGATATTTATTAAGTTTCCCATTACCCTGCTGTGTTCTCAGACCCCAATTTCTTTCCAAGACTGCTCTCTGTTATTTTAATAAACAAAAGTTAATAGAAGTCTGTTTCCAGCCTTCTAACAAGAAGTCATGCAAAGTGTGAAAGGAAAAAAATGAAACAGAAAGCATTTACAAACTCCCCTTCTCCATCTCAGCTTGAGTCCTATTAAAGAGGGAAGCAGTACTGAGTTTCTTTCTGCCTTCACGTTATGGTAGAAGTTTATTTTAGATTAAGTATAGTTCTAACCTTTTACTTAAACATGATACAGCATTGCACGAAAAGCCAGAGTCCATGTGATTCCAAAGTCCTGGAGACTTTAGTATCCACTACTTACAGAGTGAAGTGCTGCAAACTGTCCTGGTGGGTCTTTTTCCCCATTATCAAATTAGGAAACATCCAGCAGCCCTATCTGCAGGATATCTACCCACATGGTCACTGTTATGCTGAGAGGACACAATCCTTGCCCAAGCACTGCCTAGAAGTCATCATGGAAGAGACAGACAACTTAGAAAAGCCATCTGCATTAGGAAAGAAGTAATCAGGTTTAAGCAGTCATTACTGCATGAATTGAATTTCAAGACTCATTCATCAGATCTAAACTCAGCAGTGCCATTAATCCCAGAAACAACTGGACTAGTTCTGCCATTTCCACCAGTCCATCTCTCTGTTTTTACCTACATGGTGTTTTGGAGGCCTTTCTTACACAATTTTAAACACAGAGGGACAGTGCTGAATGTGCATTTGTTGTTGGATGGGTGTTTTGGGACAGGAGTTGCTCAGGGCACAGGTTGGCTGTCTGAATGTGCCCCCAGCTCAGGGCAGCAATGCCTTCACTTCTGCTGTGAGCTACGGCCCCCACACTGGTGCATTGCAGCAGGGATTAACCAGTGGCAACCTGGGGTTCTCCCAGGAGTACTGCTGGTTTTCCATTCCTCAGGACAGGTCTGCTTAGGGGCAGTCAATGGGAGGGTGGCTTCTTTCCCTAGGATGGCTGTAGCCCTGATGGATACCCATAAGATTTCTACAAACTGCTTCCCATCCCCATTTCTGAGGTCATCCTTAAACTGAAATTTTTGGTTTTTTGGGAAGCTGAAGTTCGTGTGAAGACAAATGAGACCACTCAGAAAACCTAAAAACTACAAAGTACACAGTTACACTTTCTAGTCTCAGAGAGCACCTCCTCAAACACTAGCCATGTTTGATGAATGAAATGCATGACAGAAGCCAGAGCCCCTTGTGTGCTGTGAACAGAGACTGCTTTTCACCTCTGTCAGAGCTCCTAAACCTGTACAGGGCAGGCTTTTACATTCATAGCCTACTTATCACAGATGCTAGGAGATAGGAAACATGCTTTAAAGGGTTCTGTAACAACCATTACCATCCTACCCTATTTACTTCATAAACAACTTAGAAGTATCAAAAAGCACTTCAGTGAAATATCAGTGAATTTAAGCTTTTCTTCCTCTGAGTGGATCTGTTGGGGTTTAGTCACATTTATGGAAGAAAACCCCTTTTATTAACAAAGCAAAATGTGCTGAGAATTATCTAGCCTCATTTTCAGCACATTCTTCCATATTTCCAGGTCTTTAATGCCAGTATGTAACTTGGTTCAGAGTCTTTCATGCTTACTGAGAACTGGAAAATACAGTGTTGCTGGCTCATGCTGGAGGCATTGCTGCTGCAAAGCACTCTGAAGCCAATTTGGTTAAGACACCCTCCTTCCAAAAAGAAAAAAGTTGTTTGAGAACCAGGATGATCAGATTTGGGTAAAACCCAGAACAGGTTTCATGATTGAGGATCAGGGCAGCCCCCAGACTGATACAGGATGCTCTCTTTTAACACCCCTCCCTCCCCAAAGGGGAAGAGAAGGGAAATAAGGGAGAGAGACTTAGCAATTAGAAAAGGAAACTAGAACAGCTTTAATGAAAATTAAAATAATATTCATAATGATAATAAATGGAATGAATGTATATAAAAATATACAAAACCAGTACTGAACCCAACCCCCCGAGGGTAATTATGTAATTGGACCTTCTTTGGAAAATGAAGTTTATTTCTATGCTACATGCTATAAACTACTTGGATTAGAAACAAGGATACAGAATTAGTAAATTTTCTTGTTGATTATTAAATGCTTTATTGGGAGAACTATTTATTTGATTTGAAATCATTCTTAATAATATTTTAAAATACTTGCACTTAAACTTTAAAAGCTTAGAAATATTTCTTACCTAGAGGAACTTTCAAACCTTCATCATCATCAAAATGAGTAAGATCTATTAAAACATAGTGGTTTCAGTAGTTGCAGATGCACTGCACTGACCTCAGATTTGTAATTTAAGGTTAAGGTTTAGAGATAAAGGGGAAGGGAAAGATGGCAGCAGTCCACCCTTGTTTATCTTGTTTAAGCAATTTTTGTCCTAGCCCAGACCAATGACTTAGGCAATGACTCCACATTGCATAAGGACTCTCTACATCTGACTTTATCTTAAGTCATTTGAAGAGATATTGCTCAGGGTTTTAACCATTACCAGCAACAAAGCTACCATGCAAAGACATTACTTTTACCAAGCTGCAGTTTCTTACTTCTCATATGCTGAGGTGTGAAACAAAACTACAGCTACCTGATTTTCTACACCATTTTTTACAGCAGTGTGCTAAACTTGATACTTTGTGCTATCCTTACCTGATGTAACAGCTGAGGTGGTGCTGGTAAACTACTCAGTTTCAGAAAGATTGAAGTCTAAGTTTCAGCTGTGATCTCTTTAAGCATTTTTTTTTTCCACGTTTAACTTTTATATCAACTGGCATCATGTGTAGGTCTCACATTAATAAGATATTAAGCACTTCAGAGCTATAGAGGAAGTCCAAGGAACATCATTACCCTCTCCAAAACAGCTGCAGGGGGAAAAAAAATAATCAGTCCAAAAGTAAAACACATACACATTCCATTGCTCATTTTTCTCCATTGATGCTACAATTTCATTTGCTCTCTGATAACCAGTGACCACCATGGGAGAAAGGATCTGCCTTCCTGATACTACCACTGCTGAAAGAAGTGTTGGCAAAAACCTCCAGCTTCAATTCTCCATTCTTAAAAAAAAATAAATCTAAAGAGCTCCACTGCCTGTCACCTTCTTTTTTCCAGGTCACATTAATTGTCACAAAGCTCCTAAACATTCAGCAATAGCTCAGATAACTGTCTGGTCTCTGATGCTGGTCTCATTATGCATCTGTGATTGGATGTGCTACAGGCAAGACAGCCCAGACTCCTGCTGACTGAAGGCCACTGCAGAAGCTGTAGATTTTAGTATCCAAACAGCTTTGAGTGAGAAACAGTACTCTGACATTTCCTCATTTTTGTAGATTCTTTTAGAAAGGGCACACAAAGGGCAATGGCATTCAAGCTCTGGGTGTACAGCTTTTTCCAGAGCAGCACACACTTGCACAATGCACAGGAATTACATACCACGGTCTAAAGCCTTCCAGCTCATCTTCTAAACTGGCATTGAGCTATCTAAGCTGCTTGGCTAAACTTCTCTAGGTACCTTAAGGAAAAAAACAAAACAAAGCAAAACAAAACAAAACACACAAAAAAACTCCAAAAAACAAACGACAAAATAAAACAAACCCAACCCATGCACATTTTCAGCAAATGTTACTGAGGCTTTGAATAACATATCTATATGTTATCTGAATAACATATATATATATATATATAAAAATATATGGCTTGGATGATGCTCTGAGCTTTTCACTTAAGCCTAGTGGTGTCATGCTGCAGCTGTGACATCAGCATCACTCTGACTCTGGAGCTCTGCCCACGCTGCTTGACTTAATATTTAGTTCTGTAGTTTTCCTACTCCTTCAAAAAAAAAAAAAAAACAAACCAAAAAAACTGGGACATTATGGTGTCAAGTGTCATTCCACTTCCAAGCTGAAGCATGTGTACCAAACACCTCCTTTTTAGCAATAACTTGCAAAATAACATCACTGTCTCTCCTGTGCATCTACTATATGCAGGGAGTTTTTCAAGCAAACTGGAAACACAGCTCACAAGGCTGGGTAATAATTCTTGTGATCATTAAACACTATTTGACAAAGAACTGCTGTTCCTTTTTTGAACAGCAACACAAGAAGAGGAAATCCCTTTAAAATATCATGATTTAAAAGTCTAAGAACTCTGCCACTGTGGACGAAGCCTAGATTTAACCTGGTATTTTAACCCAACACATCCTTACACTCAGCTGGAAGCAAAACACACATCTACTATCCATTTGGGTCAGATCCTTCCCACATAGCTACAAAAATTCAAGTCAAATTATCAACATTTTGTTAATAATTATGTGATTATATAACATACCCCTTCCTCAAGAGAAAATGAGCTTGCCTGCAACTGACTGGAGGGGAGTCCAGGACAAGAATGATGGGCTGTGCCTCCAGCCAATGCTAGCTAATGAAAAAAAAGTCAAGTCTAGCTATATGTGCAGCATGTATCTGTGGGAGTGTTGTTCACTTCTGAACTAGGGTACAAGCACCAGGATCAGGTAAGCACCAATGACCTAGTTACCTGCTGAGCCTCACCGTGCTGGACTGGCTGCACACACTGCTGGGCTGCACTCTCAGCTACAAGGATGAAACCAAACCAACCAGCAAAACTTAATCCAGGTCTGCAGCCTCATCTGCCACTGGCTGCAGTGGGTCAGCTGCAACATCTGCCACTGGCTGCAGTGGGTCAGCTGCAGCCACTTACACTCAGCAGCTATACTCTGAAGCAAGAAACATTGGCAGTAATCATCTTGCTCAGATGAGGTTTTGCCTATACTGCAGAACGCAACTGAAACAAATTTAGGCCAACCCACAGCAAACCTCATCTAACGAAATAAATCTAACAAATTGACCCTGAGAGTGCAGAACTAGCAGGGAAAATGAAAGAGGACAGGCCAGCAACACAAGCACAAATGCAGGAAACCCAGCAGGTTGTACATCCTGCTCCACAGCATCGCCACGGCTATTCTTAGCTGCACTGGTTGGTGTGAGGGAGACCTGGGATGCCTACCAAGCCTGTGACTAGAAATGGAGCTTGGGTGATAGGGGGTGGGGATTACAATCTGCACTGAGCACTACTTTAAGGTTTGTGTTATCACAAAATAAAAGGTAACACAAAATAAGCTGTATGAATGCTAACCAAAGCTTTGCAGGCAACGGTTTCATGCCAGGTTTGGGATGCTAGCAAGGATCAGACTGAAAAGCACTTTCCTACTGGGAGTGCTTCCCTGCCTGGTCAGACTGATTCACTCCCATTCCATCCTTCCCCTGTGGCATCAGCACCTCTGATGCAAAAGTACCAAGAAGTTGTTCTGAGCACTGGATCTGGTCCTTGAGTTGGTCAGGCAGTTATCTGGGTTTAGGAGGTCTAGAAATGGTTTGGGTAAAGGTCCAAGCAAAAATAAGCTACAGACCTGAGGCTTCCCTTCCCATGCTCTTAAAAATTCCCACACCAGCACATCTCATAAAGGATGTTCAATGCTAAATTTAAATCACAACTGTTCATGAGTAGAAGCAGCTTTGGAAAACCAGCAGAACTGTAGCCCATATGCAATGCTTACAGTATAAACAAACATACCACTCTGCCTATAGAACTCAAAATATGGAATCACTTCTCCCTCTTGAAGGAGAAGCAAAGCAGCTGCTGAAGCTGCAACAGTGAAGGGTTCCAAAATGAACTCCTCATTGCAATCTCACAAACACCTCAAGGCATCCATTGCTCATGATCCTGCTCTCCTCAGTACCGTGTTACCTTTGTCTGCAGTCAGTACTTTCCTCCCAGCAAACTTCACAAACTGAAGTGTTCCTGAACAGAAACAAAGCTGAAAAACACCAAAGCATCTTCTGCTCAGAAGTACCTACCTGCCAAAGACACTTGAGTGAAACAGCACAGACTTCTATTAGGAAGCCTACTTTACTGACCTGTATGTCAGATACTTAGCCACAACCATTCAACAGGACAGGAAATTATTTTTTTTTCTTTACAAAAAGTGTTTTGCATAATTAACTCTTCACAGGGTACTAGAACTGGGTAACTATTCTTCCAATTGCACCTGGAATCCAGACAGTCAGAGGCCATCACTTTACAACCCATTTATTAACCTCCTCTTCTGCTCTTTGCACTTGCTTCAGGGGTTCTGGGAGATGATGAAAGTGCACTTCACTAGTCAATTTTTTTCCTAAGAACTGACCTGAGAAAGAAATCCCCACTAAAAGCATTCGACATTTATGAGCTCCCTTTTATTTTCTCAGGACCTTAATACTTAAAATAAAAAAAAAAAAACACCCGCTCTATTATTTATTTTTAAAGAATGCAAAAAGAGTAATTATCAATGAACACTAACTATGCCAATTACATTTCAACATTGCTCATAAAACAGAATCCAGGGCTTGAAAAAAAAAAAAAAATTAAAAAACCAGCAGCCTAAATCAATCCCATGTGCTTTTTGGAGACATGTAAACTAATGATATTTTCCAGTATCGTGGATTTGCTCTTCAACTACTTAGGTAACATGGAGAATGCAAAAATGAAAACAAAGAAACCAAACATAAATAGCAGCCTGCTAAAGCACAGTACTGTACCTCACAGGCAGCTAACCACACAAAGCAAAGGTCATAAGGACTAATCAGACCAACTGTTATCAGCAGCACTACATTTGATTTGGAAAACTGACAAAACTGGCTTCAGCTCAGGCAAATAGAGCATCCACCTCTTTCTGTCCAGCAGAGAAAGAAAAAAAACCCAGCAAAGTTACTACAGAGCTCAACAACTGAAACACATACCTAAAAAGGGTGCAGCCAATGCTATGCTATGCAACTAAAATAGAGCATATTTATATGTTTTTATATATAGTTAGCAGTGTTTCCCATTCCCTCTACATGGAACTCAAAACATCTAGCTACAAAATTCACTCCCTCTGTCCCCCACAGTCTCTCCATAGCTGAAGAGATTAAAAAGGGCAGTCAAAGCAGGGGGCAGGGGAAGGAGAATGGCAAGAATCTTTATCCCTTCTTCCCAACTCTACTGGGCAGCTTTTAATAAAGACAGATGGCCCAATTTCAGAAGCAAACAGCAACTTTGCTTTAGCTAAACTTTTCAGCAAGTCTTAGACTCTTAGTGGGCTTTTTTTTCTTTATTTTTGAAGAACAAGGAAAAGGAATAAAATCCTGGAATGACACTCTTGATTGTATTTCTGCAGCAAATTTAGAAACACAACAGCACTCCTGATTTTAACACATCCCTAAAATCCAGGTACTTTCAGGCATTCTTGAAAAGCCAAGCTGTACTGGCAGAGGCTTTGGATTTACTCCCACAAGCAATTCCTTGCATGCAAGTAACAACTCATCAGTCCAATTTAGCTATTCATGATACAGAAATTTACAGGACTAAGGCCTTTCCATGACTTTTTGGGAGTCACAAGTTGGGGCTAGTTTTGTCTTTTACATACCTGTGCATATATCCATACCAAATACCACAATGCAGCAATAACAGGTATTAGCAAAAGCCTACATTGGATGTTGAGAGCAATGGAGAAAAAAAATTCTAAGAAGCAATTGACTCTGTTAATCTCTTTTACTCTGTTAAAAAGTAAAGAAAGCTTCACAGTACTAGTGAGCCCACTGAGTGTCTGAATTAGCTCTGCACTGCAACTTGGATGCAGATATTATCTAAGAAGAAATGCCAAAATAGCCTGTTTCTGGATGAAACACATGCTAGGTGAAAAATATTCACCCAATGATGTTCAGTTTACCTCTGACACATTGAATCAGAAGCATAAACAATCTAGACAGTGAAATACAAACTTTTTCCTTAAAATCAGTGTTCCGTGTTTGGTTTTTTTTATTATTATTTTAAAAATTCAGGAATGTGATACACAATACAATTAGCTCCCCACCACTGCAGTGTTCACTTACATGAGATTCACTAGTTTCATGCTTTGTGGAGGAAAAAAAAAGAAAGCAAAATAAAGAAACCCAAACAACAGAAGAGACTGCAGAGTGTTTGTGAATGCTCCCAGCAGTCTGCAACCACCATCTCCAGAACAAACCAAGTCTGTGTAAGCACAGACAGATCCAAGTTCAAAGAAATCAAGCTGTATCACAAGCTAGCAGGCCACAGCTGGGTCTCATAGAGCCAGAAGGAACACAAAAACTTGTGTTTCTCCTGCTGTACAGCCACCACCTTGACCTGAAAAGGCTAACAGGTCCTGTGAAAACCCACTGGTGCTGCATATGCGCATGACAGAGGCCATGCAAGTGCACCTTCTGCCCCCATCATCATCATCATCATCATCATCACATCTGCATCCTGTCCTGATAATAAAAATAACACGGGGGGGAGAGATTTTGTCTTTTAAGCTAGCCATTGCCTGCAATGGACACAGAAATAGAAAAATATTACTTCTGGCACACACACAAAAAAAAGATTAAATAGTTACAATGGAATCAGTGACTACAACTCCATCTATTCAGATGCATTTACTGAGACTGTTAACCATCGGTGGCAACTGTCAAGAATTAATAGCTGCTCTATTTTTATAAGAGCAACAGAAGTCAGGCTTCTCAGTGCTACTATGGTTTGTCTTGGGTTTTGTTTTGGTTTGTTGTTTGTTTTTTTTAATAAAGAGCAACAGCTCTGTGGTGCATTAGTGATATACAGCAGAACCTCAGTAATTCATACTGAGACCAATTTTAAACTAGTGAGCAAAACAATCAGTGAAAGTTTCCCATCAAAAGCAAGGATACACATTAAAAAAAAAAAAAAAAGGTACTTTGTTCATTTCAAAATTTACTTGGTTAATTAATACTTTGTAGTATACTAGCAACGGTAGCATATTCTGCACATGTAGTCTCATACAAGATCTCATTTAACAGTCAACTCTAGATCATATACAGGTAACAGAAGAAAGAGTTATGGGAATTCAGACAAAACCAAACCATATATAAATACTATATTAACATATTTAAGTTAGTTTAGGAGACTATACAACAAGCATAAACACAGAAAACGGTGAGAGCTGCTGATGGCTGTGAAGCACCAACACCCCCCAAGGCAGCACAAAGCTGAACTGACCCATCCACACACCACAGCTTTCTGGATGCTCCTGAGCAGCCACAAGGCAGAGCAGCCTGGATCAAGCTCCTCCACTTTGCCAGTGCTTTGGCACGTTGGGTTTGGCCAATGCATTGGCATGCTGTGAAGAGCCAGCCCGGCCCTGTTGGCTGCACAGTTTATACAACACTGGTGATCCACCCATGGACAATCAAGAGTTGACTGCAACGCTCTGCTAAAGAAGCTGGGCAAGACCACTGACATGACCTGGGCCAAGGCAGGTCTAACGAGCAGCAGGCTGTTTTGAGCTACTTATGAGCAATTATCATATGAGATGCACATTAGAAATGCAAACTAGTGAGGTGTTCTTTATCCAGAGGCAAAGCTACATTCCCTTCGCTAATAAAACATTTGTTTTAAAAAAATCTACATTTAAATACTGTTAAAAACCTGAAAACCACAGCATCAATGAATTTCGTAAGGCCAAAACTATCCTCAGTGCCCTCTGTTGTGCCTAGGTATTGCAATACATTTTTAGAAGTAAATACCATGTAATTTAGTTTCTTATACTCCTCCCACAGTGCCTTCCAGTAACAGATCTCAGAGCTCTTCACACGAGAGTTAAGCCTCACAACACCCCTGTGAGGTAGGTATTATCCCCATTTTAAGACAGGGAAACTGAGGCAGAGTGTTTATCATGTCCAGAGTCATAGAGCAAACAATGGAAGATCTGAGTTTTCCAGTTTTGAGCATAGGAGCAGTCAATTAAATCACAAGACATTCTTTCCCACACACAACTTGAGGGTGGATGGAAAAGGTCAGCGTTTTAGATTAGGTCCCTTGCACGTTTTATCTTCAACTCTCATCTAGTCTCTGCCAAATTCAGAGTCCACAGACCAGTTTCTCCTTTGTTAAGGTGTAAATTGGCAGCATACTGGAACAGCTTCTTTAGAGCCAGGTGTCAGTTAACTTAAACCATAGGTTCAGATGCTTAACAAGTGAAATTATGTGATACATCAACATCTCAAAGTGTGAAGTACAGTGAATGAAATCCTACCCTCTGCTCCACTTCCTCCAAAGTCAGCAGAAGGTTCCTGAGTACACAGTGCAAGCTCAGGACTGCAGTCACTGTGCAAGTGCTGACAGACACACTACATCAAGCAAAATGCACCACAGAATCACTTGTTACAGAGGCAACTGTCTGTGCTTAGAAGTATGAATGATGCTGGTGGTGCTTGGCAGACTTTCTCTGACAGAGCACTTACTGACATGACTAATTCTTTCATCTTAGTAAACTGAGCATCAGTTAAAAATGAAGCTCCAGCTCTTCATTCACAGCACTGTGAGTCAAGGATTTTTTTTAAAAACCTCAAAGACTTTTATGACCAGACACAACTTAGAAATAAGGAAAAACACCAGAAAATCCATAAAAAATGGAAGTATGCATTACTTTTATCAGCTAGTCTCACATCTTGATCACAGAGCAGTGTACAGTAGCTTCAACTTCCATTGTGGTAGGAAAAAACCCTTTCCCATCTGGTATTTCCACAAGCAGCTGTTATCTTTTTAATTACCTCACTACCTTACCAGGAAAACTGGGGATGGTTTCTAACAATTCTATGATGTTCTCTTTAAAATATGCTATACAATAAATTCATTAGAAAAGCCTTCACATTATTATATATGTTTAAGAAAAATATGTGAAACTGCAAAGTGGTTTCCAGTTTTAAGTACTTATATCTTTAAAAACGTTCTATGAACTTTGGTTTCCTTAGGGCTTCTAAATAAACAATATATTAAAATATCTACAAATCAAATATGAAAGGAAAGAGTAGGTCCAAGAAGTCTGTAACGCAAATGTGAGTTCTTAGATGCTTCTCCCTCAAATACACCTTTTCACTGGAAAAAACATACTTTTAATCTGAAGCACAGCAAACCATGTCTGCTGAAATGTCAAAACTGAAGTTGTTACAGCATTGGTGCATTTTCTCTCCATCCCAGTACAACTCCAACACAAACACATTGTATCATGACGGTGACATGACCTCCTTTAAAACAAGCATTCTAGATTTAGCAATATGACAAGAACGAGGACTCGGCCATTACACTACTTGGCAAAAAAAAATTTAATCTGAAAACATCTGTCTCTTCCTCTTGGAATACAGCTGTTGTCAAAGTCACCAGAACTCCAGCAGCACCATTGGGGGGGGGGAGGGGGGGTTACAAAGAGGATTCGAACTGCTCGTTTTGGTCGGCGTTTGCCTCTAGCTTAACCGAAGGGACGCTCTCCGACTTAGTCCTCCTGGTTTTGGGGAAATCAATGACAACTTCCGAACAAGAAATACTAAGCGAGGAAGATTTTTCTGTCTTCTTGGCAGCGCTGCCTTCTCCCGTTCCGCAGCACTGCTTCAGAGCACACTGAGTCCTGCAGGGCAGCTCGCACTTGCCTCGCCCCGACTCGGAGCCGACGCTGGCGAACTCGGGCTGGATGGTGGTGGCGTGAATCCCCTCATCGTGGAAGATCTCTTTGATGCGCTTTGCCACCAGCATGTAGGTGGAAGGGTCGGGGCACTTGATGTGAGCAGTGCCAATGATTCTGCTGCCTGCCAGCTGCCAGATGTGTAACTCGTGGATCGCTTCCACTCCTTCCAGGGTACGCAGTTTTGAGTTCAAAGAATGAACATCGATTTGCTTGGGAACAGTCTGCAGAAGTATAAGGGCTGACTCCTTTAGTAAGGGGTAAGTTGTGTACAGGAGTATACAAACCATTATCAGACACAGGACGGGATCTAAATACAGCAGCCAGCATGGACCAGCCACTGTGATGCCCTCTTGCTCAGACTTGTTTGCTCTGCCAAGTGCTTGGGATAAAGTAGCGTTTTCCACGCAGTGATTATTGACACATGGATTAAAGCAGGGTCCATCTATGGGGCATGGATTCCACAACCCATAAAAGAGCAAGGCATTCACTACCACAATTACTGAACCTAAGGCATCTCCAAAAACATGCAGAAAAACTCCACGCATGTTAAGCTGTGCACTAGAGTCTTCTTCAGCCTCCTCTACATCCAGAGGATAATGACCAGCATTCCCATTCGCTTGTAGGTCAGTCATGTCATCTTTCATATCACCTGACAAGAAAACAGCAAAATGATTAGGCATATGCTCTAATATTGCACATTGCTGTCATTCGATATAGAACAATAACCAACATTAAGCTTGGCACATTAAGTACAAAACTAAAAAGCAACCAACTCTAACAACACTTTGCAACATTTTCTCTGGCCAGGAAACTTTCAGTTGTCCCAACAAGCAATCTAGACAGTCTAGAAGGCAACTGTTTCTACAGAGTTAAAGATGTAGAGTGGAAAAGAAAGATGTCAGCATTTTCATTTATTCTACTGAAAAATGGTTTGCACATTTTCCAGCTGTTTAACCATGTGACTACACACTGTGTGTTTCTTAAGCAAAATGCAGAATTACAGAGCATGTATGAAAAGCTGGTTAAGTAGCTAGGTAACTTGTATTTGTTCTCTCTTTTGAAAAGCCAGAAGGCTGATCACACTGCTAAAAATCTCTCTTAAACCACAGGACTGCACTGATATTTTATATTCAAATTTATGAGCCCAGAAAATCAAAAGCTGCAGGGATACTGCTTTACAGCAGCAACTTCTCCATTTTAGTAGTTCATTTTCAGAAGACTTCTGAGTTCAAGGAAAAGGAAGTTTTTCTGAGATGGTGCACAGGGCCTGCAGAACCCTGAGACACAAGGAGCTGAGCTTTTGTGTTGACACAGAATTTATCAGCAATATTGACTACAGGGCAGTGTAAGTTATCACTAAAGCTCTCAGAAGCTATGAACTTGTGTTCTTTATGTTTACAAATACATTAAAAAATGTATGTTTAGTACTTTCTTGTTAAAGTGACATACAGCTGTTGCGTGACAGAGATGTTGATGCCCAAAGCCATGTCACAGACCTTGCAATGCATAAAAGACCATTTTGATGCCTTCTTCTGTCAAAACTGTTGGCAGTATTACTACTCCATCACCTGACTAGTTATATAGAAAAAAATGCACACATCACTACGAAGAAGAATGTATTTTGAAAGAAAAACATTTTCCAGTGTTCAAAATCAAAAGTATTTTACAAGGTTAACCTCCTACTTTTCTTCAAAAATTGCTTCTTTGGACAGAAATTTCCAGTGTTAAAGAAATATAAGGGGTCCTGGCTTGACAACCAGAAACAAGGAGCTTTTACTGCTTCCATGGCTCTTCAGAGCTCTGTAAACATTAACATTAGAATGACCTGCAGCTTCTGCCACTCTGCTCTCATGACTGCAATTCTGTCACCATAAAGAAGGGGTGGGCTCCCACAAAGGCAGCTGAGCAAGTCAGTTCCAAGCCCAAGGCTCATAACCTCCTGCATCACACTTCTGTCCTAAAGCTCCAGCTACATTTTCCACACAGCTTCTAGAAGTTATGGAACATGTGACCTGTAACCTCACAGAGAAATCGTTAGAGGAATATTTATCGGGTTACAGAGTTCAAACCTCAGGGTCCACAATGAGAGCAAGGAAAGAGGAACTTTTCTGACACTGCTGCATACCAAGTACCCACAGAAAAGATTTGTAAAGTCAGTAGATCTATCTGTAAGGGAGGGTAACAAGACACACAATTCCAGAAAACACTTCTTTTTTTTTCATGGCAAGAGGTTAAAGTGTGTTTGTTTGAAATATTCTCATTTCAATCTAACTATAAACGGATTACTTCACATTAAGTTTATGCACAAAGACACCTGTGCAGGACTAGCTCCTAAGGCTATCACTAGCTTTCCACTTCCACCTTAGCAAAGAAAACTGAGTCTTCTCCTTCTTTGTAATTTCCAGTGAAGGCACAGTACTACTCTGTCATTTCCCTAGTCTTTACCTACACACAGCTCCTCACAAGTCTCCAAGCATCCTTCCCTGGGTCAACTGTGAATAACTCCCTCCATTACATAATCATGACAGGGCACAGAAGGAAATACAAACTTACTTCAAAGTTTCACTGTGACCAAAATTATGCCCTATTACCGCCTAAATACCCACAACAAATTATTTGTTGTTGCCAGAGGGACATCTGTGAGAAATTCCAGACAAGTTAGCTCAAAATGCTATACATTTTAATCCATGCTGGGAGTTAATTTTTGAGTCCAGAACTCCTCCAAAACCTGGCTAAAATCACAACTTTTCACCACGCAAGAAAAACTCACCAGGCAAGATGACTATCAGATCAACAGTGAGGAGAATTTACATTGTTTGAAACTAATTAGCAGGTATCTTTGTTGGAACTAAACCAACATTAAGAGCTTATTATGTGGTCAGTAAAATGGTGTGCTGTATGCAGAGGAACTTTCTTACCCTCTCATAAAACCTATCTTTTAAAAACCATCAGGGAGTCAAAACACTGAAGAAACACAAGTTTCTCAAATGTGTCACTGGAACCTCTGACCACGGGAAAAATGGAGCTGAAGCAAAGTTCACTCTGCTCCCTTAAAGCTCAATTTAAGCCGTAACAGCGGCTTCCCCACGTCACCATGGAAACAAAGGAGGCACATTGGTTCTGAGGACGGCAAGCCCTTCCTGCCGGTTGCAGGGATGCCACACGAGCAGAGAAACTGCAGCTACACACCTCTCGCTCTGCCAGCACGCAGGACGTGGCTTCAACCAAGAGACTTCAAAATAAACTAGCCGGGCTGCTGGATCCATTGAAAAAAATAACCCAAGAAATTCCCTCCCACAAAACAGACGGTTTGACCACAACTGGGAAGATGTTAAATTTATCTAGATGTGCAAGTGGCAAGGTGCATACTTCAGAAAGCCAAAGAAAACGAACTCGAAGAAAGCATGCGTGTACTCTGACACCAACGAGCCCACGTTCAGTGCCTACTGCCAGGCTTCAACGGTTCCAACTGGCGATTCCCCAGACTCCTTCCTATTAACACAGATGTCACGGAGATCTGGCTGTCAGGACCAAGGTGCCGAGCTGAGCCCTATCTGATGCGCAGCCAGTTCAGAAGGCACTCGGGCACCCTATAGTGACAGCTTGTGTTGCTAGGCAAAAACACTTGTCATCCGCCAGCATCCTTCTTTACCAGCACCAACTGTTTCCAAGAAAAACTGCTTTACCTTAAGGCTCTTTCCCACTCGGACCTGTCCGCAAGACAAACGCACAACTTGGGGCACTCACTCCTTTTAGCACTTGAAGGTGCGAGGTGCAACGACCCCAGTTCACCGCTCGGAAAGTTTCTTGCCTCTTCCCGAGGAGGGAGGACAGGTGGTCCCCAAGAAGCCTGCACCAGGTGGGATACCCACCCGGGATACCTGACCTCTCCCACTTTCCTGACACCTCTGTGCTCGGATGGCAGACAGACACCGCGGGACTCACCCAGCT
>JAOEGS010016992.1:0-28936 GCA_025447755.1 Corythornis vintsioides | reverse complement strand
TGGACACTCACTGTGAGGTTTGGGGTGGTAATTCCTCCAGCAGCTCTGTCGGTTGGAGCATCCTTAGCATGGAGGAGGTTGGATCCTGTTCCCTCGCTCCCGCCAGTGTGCGCAGAAGCAGGACCATGGCACAGGGGTTGCACTGGGGTTCAGGCACAGCGAGGAGGCTGGAGGGGACCCTCCAACCCCCCTGGGCCCTCTCCATGCCCCGTGCTGCAGGGGGCCGGGTGCTGCAGCTGCCCATGGTGCGGGAGGAGGACGCAGGCAGGTACACCTGCGAGGTGGCCAGTGCGGCGGGACGGGACCGGCTGCACTACGAGCTGGAGGTGCTGAGTGAGTACGGGCCAGGGCAGGGAATGGGCAGAGGTGTGTGGCAGCCCCGTAACCACCTGTTTCCAGCTACCCCAGCCATCCGTGGGGGCACAGAGGGCCTGGCTGAGGAGGTGACAGCTGCCATCAATAGCACTGTCCACTTCAAGTGCCAAGCTGCGGGGCACCCGGTGCCTGCAGTGTCCTGGCTCTGGAATGATGTCCCCGTTGTGGCTGGCCCACGGCACCAGTTCCTGGAAGGTGGCACAGTCCTGCAGGTCTGTATTCCCTTGATGAGCAGGATGTCTGTGCTTGGAGTGTGGGGGGTGGGACATGGGAGACATGGAATGAGAGGATGGGACACTCTTTCCTCCCCAGGGAGGGGGTTGTCATGGTGCTGAGATCTCTGTTGGAGCCCCAGCAGCTCCCCAGCTTGGGACAGTCCTCAGCAGGGCTCTGCTCTCCCTTTGCAGGTCTCCATGGTGGAGATGGGTGACACTGGCAGCTACATGTGTGTGGCTGAGAACCTGGCTGGGTCAGATGAGAGGCACTTTGTCCTCACCATACAGGGTAAGTTAAACTCCGGTCTCTGGTTTATCACCCTCCTCCTCCTCCTTCACCAGCTGGAGTCCTCAGTGTTTTGGCTGCCTCCATCCCCTTGTGCTTGTCCCACTTGCCCCATGTGAGGAGGTGGAGGTGCTGGCACACTGAGCAGGCAAGATGCTCTGTGCATGGTTCCTTCTGGGAGCCCTGGGAAGACCTTGGCCTTCATGGTGATGATTCCCTTTCGGCACTGTCTTCTCGGGTGTGCTGAAGCAGAAGCTCCCTGGATTGTGGGCCCAAACCCTGAAAGCATCGATGGCATCGTCAACGGCAGCATCTCACTGGTGTGTGACGTCCGATCCCACCCTGCTGCAGAGATCACCTGGTACAGGGATGGCCGAGTCCTGCAGCACAGCGAGAAGGTGACCATCACCCCAGGTATGCTGAGATATGAGCAAGGGTGCCAATCTGTCCCCCAGGGCTTGGCACAGCTGCTGGCTCTCAGTGGTGGGCTCTACCCTTCTGGAGGCTACATGTGGGTCTCAAGCTCAGACTTCCAGCCCATGCTAACCACTTGCTGCCAAGTGATGCCCTCTGGAGAGAACCAAGGAGAGCTCAGCACCTTTTTTTCTGATGTACACAGCGAGGCTTCATACCTCAGAGAGACTTTGATGACCTGATGCCTCTTGCATGGAGCTTGGTGGGCTGCTGGGGGATGGATCAGCTTGCCAGTGTGGTGGCCCAGACCTGCTCCAACCTTCCCTTTTGTTTCTTTGCTTCTTCCAGACTCTCAGGTGCTGCAGCTCCCTCACCTGCAGTTTTCCAACTCGGGCACATACACGTGTGTGGCCCTGAATGTGGCTGGACAGGATGAGAAAAGCTTCATTCTCACTGTGCATGGTAAGTAATGAGGGCTCTGCTGGGCTCTGCCTGCCAAGGGGCTGATGGCAAACACCAGTCTGTGTGTCTCTGCTCCCCAAATCTGTCTCTGCTTATCCTCCTCAGAGCCCCCAGACCTCCAGGACCCACAGCAGGAGGTGCTCGATGCTGATGTGGGGAGCCCCCTTGTTCTGACCTGCAGAGTCCCTGGTGTCCCCTCGCCTTCTGTAACCTGGCTGAAGGATGGGAGCCCACTGGGTACGTGTGCAGGGGGCACCCTGACCAGCTGTAACCCTGAGCCTCACCACTGCCCTGCCTGAAGCAGTCCTGCCTCAGTTTCCCCATTTCCAATCCTGCTGCAAGTGACCCCCAGGGTCTCACAGAGGAGGGGGCAGAGCAAAAAGGGGCTGGCGTTTTTCTGCACATTTTTAACAGGTCTCGGGCTCTTTCCTGAGGCCTGAAGCAATGGGATGTGGGCACGAAATATGAGTGATGTGGGTACCAGCCACTGGGGTATCTGCTGGGACTGGGGTTTGCCCCCAGACCAGGGGCTCTTTTCTCCTGCAAAACTCCATCAATACAGTGCAAAAATCCTGCTCTGCAGAGCTCCAGCCTTTGCTTTAACACAGTCCCCAACCCTGGGTCCTGGGGGAGGGAAGGGGGGAGCATGAGAGTGTGCATGGGGAGGGCTCAGCGGAGTTCTGCTGCAACCCCCTGCACATATTTCTTCACAGAGATCAGCTCTGAAGGGAGCCTGGTGTCCAGGGGGGATCAGCTCCAGCTCAGCCCCCTGCAGCCCTCCCACCAGGGCCGATACACTTGCCTGGCACAGGGCCCGGGCACTGAGATGCGCAAGGACTTCATGGTGCTGGTTCGAGGTAGGACTTCCCCAAGGGGGTGAGGGTCCTTGCAAGCTGTCCCTCTGGAGTGTCCTCCCACTCCTCTCTCTTTGCCTTCCTCTTTTCTCATTGCAGTGGCACCCCGGATTGCCAGCACAGGGGTTCCCAGTGAGCACAGTGTGCTGGAAGGCAGAGGGGTGAGGCTGGAGTGCCGGGCAGAGGGGCAGCCCACCCCCCAGATCACCTGGCTGAAGGACGGGCAGCCCCTGGGGCTGCAGCCCCCTTTGCACGCCCAGTGAGTCTGGGGTGGAGGGGACCATGCCATAGGCTAGCAGTGGCACAGCCCCATCTGTGCCTCAGTTTCCCCATGTGCAAAAGAGCAGTGCAAGGCAGGCTGAGCTCTGCTGCTTCCCCCCCATTATCCCTGCTTGGGCTGAGGGGAAATCACCACACTCTTGACAGCTCCCTGACAGGAGGTTGGAGCCAGGTGGGGTCAGGCTCTTCTCCCAAGGAACAAGTGACAGGACAAGTTGTCATGTGATAAGTTGAATATTAGGAAAAATAATATTTTTCCTCAAATGAGTTGTCTAGGCCTGGCCCAGGCTGTCCAGGACAGTGGTGGAGTACCCATTCCAGGAAGGCTTTCAAAGCCCTTTCAAAGGGACATGGTTTAGTGGTGAGCTGGCAGTACTGGGGAACAGTTGGACACAATCTCTTCCAACCTAAATGATTCTATGATTCTACAGTTCTATGCCTGTCCTGGCTGCTTGCTGAGAAACACCACCCTGGGTTAAGTCCAGGTGTCCCGGATGGTGTTGTAGCCTGCCAAGGTCACTGTCACCCTGGCAGGGTCATAGCTGCTGCCCTGGCCTCACAGCATGTCCCAAAGCCTGCAGCCTGGGTTGCAACTGAGTGCAGAGCATCTCTGCCCCGTGGGTGCATTAGAGGTGGACACAGAGGTCACTGTCCTGTCCTCCCTGCACAGGATATCCCCAGATGGCAACTCCCTGCTCCTTGAGAAGGTCCAAGCTGCAGACTCAGGGGCGTACACCTGCCTGGCCCGAAACAGCGCAGGAGAAGATGCCCGACTGCACACACTGAACGTGCTGGGTGAGCAGGAACGGGCCCCATGGGGAAGCACCAGGGTCACCTGCCCTCAACAGCCCCATCAGCCCCTCTGTCTCCTCACCCAGTGCCCCCCACCATTGAGAGAGGTGACGATGACTCAGAGGTGGTCCGTGGTCTCCTGTCTGCGATGGTGATACTGGAGTGCCGGGCACGGGGGTCCCCTCCTCTGCACGTGAGCTGGCTGAAGGATGGGCTGCCCCTGCGCCTGTCCTCCCGTGTCACCCTGCTCTCAGCTGGGCACGTCCTTAGGTAAGAAGCCACCCTGGAGCAATGCTCAGCCACAGGCTTTGAGGCTGGTACCAAGGCTTGTGTGCTGGGATGACCACAGCTGCACCCTGAGACCTTGGGGGGGACCTGGAGGTGATGTCTCCTCTTCATCCCTGTGGTCTGCTCCATGGGGTAGGATCTCCCAGGCACAGGTCTCTGACGCTGGGCTCTACATCTGCATTGCCTCCAGCCAGGCAGGGGTGGCTGATCGAAGCTTCATCCTGCAGATACGGGGTATGGAGCACCTGGGGTTTTGGGAGAGCAGGGAGGGGGGCACCTGGGCATTTATTTTGCTGGCAGAGCACGGGTTGTGCTTTGCAGTTTTGTTTCTAAGCAGGGTACTGAGCCATCCCTTGGCTGCTGGGGTGGACTTGGAAAGGATGGAGCAAAGCAGGAGCAGCCTGAGAACAGTCCCAGAGCTCCTTGCAGGGAGGTTGAGCCACCTCTGGGTACTCGCAGGACACCGGGGAGCTGTTAAACCTGTCCCCAGGGCCTGGGGACCTAACTTTGTTTCCACAGCTACCCTTAAAAGAACCTTTTCCTCCCAAGTGCCACCCATCTTGGACAGCCCTGAAAGCAGTGAGGAGCAGATTGTGACCAAGGGCTCCGATGTCACCTTCACCTGCGAAGCCACTGGGTCCCCAGCACCAGCAGTGACGTGGCTGAAGGATGGTGAGCCCCTGGCACAGCAGAGCAACCAGGTGCCCAGCAGCCTGCGGCTGAACCTGGTGGCTGTGGAGCCAGCTGACACAGGGATGTACTCATGCCTGGTGTCCAATGAGGTGGGGGAGGCCAGCAAAGCCTTCCACCTCCTGGTGACAGGTGCGTGTGTGATATTTGGGAAGGGCAGCTAAGCCGATTTTTTGGAAGCAAAAGGGGATGAGTACACCTGACTTACTGTGTGCCTTGTAGAGCCGCCCCGTGTCGAGGCTGCATCTCATCCCACTGAGATGTCCATTGCTGTGGGCACCCTCCTAGAGTTGACGTGCGTGGTGACTGGCACCCCCACGCCCACTGTCACCTGGGAGAAGGACGGAAGGCTGCTGGCAGGGCCCTGGTTCCTATCAGGGAATGAGAGCACCCTCCACATTGAGAACACTAAGGTAGGATAGAACCTCTTTTTTTTTTTTTTTGTTGCCTACCTGTGATTTTTTAAATTATTTCTCAATTTTTCCCCCTCTGGCTTTGTGTAGGTGGGTGATGCTGGCTTGTACACCTGTCAGGCCACTAGCCCTGCTGGGGAGGACAGCAGGAGCTTCCATGTCAGCATGCAAGGTATCATGGCACTAGCAGCTCAGTGAAGAGGGTGCTAGCAGGGGGTGCTTCAGGGTGGTCAGAGCTCTGGGGGCCTGGAGAATTGGAGTGTCCTCTGTGTCCCAGCTTGAGATTCCTGGGGGATGGGCAGGGAGAGTGGTGGGGGATGTAAGCCTCCAGAGTGGGGTCTGGAGCACTGCATGCTGGTCTTGCAGAGTGGGGCCTAGGGGTGACTTATGAGGACAGATATGGGGGTGCCAAGCCCGTGTGGCACCCCCAGCTCACCTGGCACCTGTCCCACAGCACCTCTTGGCATCTCAAGCATCAGAGACATTCCCAGCATCACCACTGTGGCAGGGGGGCAGCTCATCCTGGAGTGCCCTGAAGATGCTGTGCAACCCACCCACATTGAGTGGCACTGGGAGGGCTCCCCACTGCAGGTACAAGTGACGGGACCTGGGACAGTGCATGGGCAGGGGCTGGTCTGCACTTTCACCAGCCCAGTTAGGGTCATGGTGGGGGTGATGCAGGGAGAGTTGCTGATGGGGGGTCTTGGGGGCATTAGGAGGATGCCCGCAGGCAGATCCTGGCCCAGGGGCGCTTCCTGCAGATCCAGGCTGTGGAGGCAGCCGATGGTGGGCACTACAGCTGCAGGACCACTAGTGCACAGGGGGACACCAGCCCACGTGTCCATGTGGAGGTTCATGGTGAGTGCAACCAAACCACGAGGCTTTGCTGATGGGGAGAACCAGCTCCTGGGTTCAGTGATGGGTGGTATCGTGGGGTATTCTGTGGTAGGGGTAATGGGAAGATGGGGTTCTGATCTGGGTTGATGTTCTTCACCCCTGAGCCCTGGCTCTGACTTTGGTGCTGCTGCAGTGGCCCCAGAGATCCAGCCAGGCCCTGAGGAGGTGAGAGCTCTGCTGAACAGCTCAGTGGTGCTGCCATGCCAGGCACAGGGGTGGCCTGTGCCCCAGGTGACGTGGCGGAAGGATGGACTGCGCCTGCCCCTTCTCAGGACCAACAGGTATGAGGTTCCAAGGGTGAGTGGTACCAAGATCTGGCTTTTGGTTTGTGCCACCCTTCATGGCAGGTGTTCTGGCATGTCTGGAACAGACACAGCACTGCACCTCTGGCACTGTTCCTGTGCCAGATCAGTCCCAAGTGCCACATATAGCTACAATGGCACCTGCCACCACTGCAGCCTGACTGTTCAGAGTTCCCCTGTGGCTCTCTTGCTCTCCCTCCCCAGGCTGCAGCTCCTGCCAGGTGGCTCCCTGCAGATTAACCCTGTTCAGGTCCATGATTCAGGCTATTACCTTTGTATGGCATCCAGCCCTGCTGGCTCTGACCGGCGAGGCCTGGACCTCCATGTCCTGGGTAAGTGGAAGAAGCAGGTAGATCCCTGCTGGTCTCAGCCCATCATTGCTGGGCTGCTCCTCACCACCATGCTCTTCAGTCCCTCCTGTCATCATTCCTGGGCCCTCCAACCTCACCCTGCTGGCTCAGCAGCCAGCCACACTGGGCTGTGACACCTGGGGATCCCCTGAGCCTCACATCAGGTGGGAGAAGGATGGGCACCCCCTGAACCCACACCTCCCACCCGGCACCTACAGGTACCCTCAGCACCAGTCACCTCACCCCCAAAAGGATCCCACTATAGTGGGGTTTGCCCCCTCTTGTTGCTCCCCGTGGGGCAGGGTATGACCCCATTGCATGCTCTGCCTGTCCAGCTTGCTGTCATCTGGGTCACTACTCCTTGTCAGCCCCGATCCCCGGGATGAGGGGAGGTTTGAGTGCATTGCCACCAACACTGCTGGAGAGGCTCGTAAGGTCTTCATCGTGTCCGTCCACGGTGAGCTCCTGGGGGCTGTGGGTCTTGCTAAGAGCATCTATCTCAGGGTCTGTCACCACCTCGGGTGCTATTGGGTGCAATCCAGCTCCCCATGGGGTTGGGTTCCCTCTCAAGGATTGGGCACAGGATGAGTAAGAGAAGAAATAGAAATACCTGTGCCCATGTGCATGGGGATGGAACCCTCTTCAGCACTCCCTACTTCCCTTCTCGCCTCTGCAGTGCCCCCCACCATTGCTGATGACCTTACAGACGTGGCTGTCACCCGTCTGTCCCCTGCTGTCCTTACCTGCTATGCCTCGGGAGTGCCCCCACCCACTGTATCGTGGAGCAAAGAGGGGGCTCAGCTGGGCAGCCGAGGAGGGGGCTACCGTATCCTACCCACAGGTACAGGCACAGGGCAGTACAGTCTCGGCGGGGTGGTGGGTCCCTGCCAGTCCTTCCACTGCGTCCCCTCTCCCCACTGTCTTCCCAGGGGCCCTGGAGATCAGGCAGGCACTGCCTGCACACACCGGGCGCTACACCTGCACGGCGAGGAGCCTCGCTGGCACAGCTCGAAAGCACCTCCGCCTGGTGGTGCATGGTATGTGTGGCTCTGGTGGTCCTGAGCCTTGGCCCGCCTCGAGTGAGCCCCCATGGGCATCATCTCCCTGCTGCTTGCAGAGCCTCCCACCTTGAAGCCACTGCCTGGCATGGTGATGGTGATGGTGAACACCAGCACAGTGCTGTCCTGTGAGGCAGCTGGGGTGCCCCGGCCGGAGGTCACCTGGCAGAAGGATGGTGTTGGCATTGCTGGAGGTGAGCGGGTGCTTGCTGGAGGGTGGCAGAGCCCATGCTGCCTGCCAGCCTTGCCTGGGGGAGGAGATTTGGGTGCTTGTATGTTATAGGCGTCCTAGCAGGGTGCTGTGTGGCACTGTGCATGTGTCCTCCTGGCTCCCAACTCCTATCCAAGGTGGCTGGGGCAGCTGCTGGAACCATTCCCCAAAGACACCTCAGGAAGGGGCACTTCTCTGGGGGAAGCTGTCCCTGCAGTCCATCTGAGCCCTGGCATGGCTCCCCTGCCCCTTCTTACCCTTCATTTCTGTCTATCCTCGCAGGTCCTGGGTTGAAGTTGCTCCCCAATGGTCAGCTGCATCTCCTCCGAGCCACCCCAGGGGATTCGGGCACCTACCTGTGCATGGCTCGCAACCCCTCAGGCACTGCTGCAGGGAGGACCAGGCTGATTGTGCAAGGTAAGGTGTCAACGAGGGCCCCAGCACTCTCCTCTGCTCAGCTCTGTTCCCAGCACCTGGCAGTGGAATGGGGCTGGCAGGTTGTGAACAAGTCCAAGCCCCCGCCCTCCTGCCCCATCCAGTGCCCCCTGTCATTGCGGCTGGCCCATCGGAGCTGGCTGTCCTGGAGGGGCTGGAGGTGCTGCTGCCCTGTGCTGCCCGAGGTGTCCCTGAGCCTCGCGTGTCCTGGAGCCGGGAGGGAGCCCCGGTGCGGGGTGGTGGGGCGAAGGCCACCGTCCTGCCCTCGGGGGAGCTGCTGCTCCGGGATGTCCAGGTGAGCACTGTCTACAGCTGTAGCTCAGCTGCAGGAACAAAGTTTGAGCTGAGAAAGTAGTGTCTCTTGCTGCTGAAGAGAAACCCCGAGTTGTTCTGCACCCTGCCATGTCCCTCGGCTGTGCCTGGCAGGACAAGGTGTCACTTAGCTGAGCCACATTCTGGCTGCCTTAAGTATTTGTCAGATGGAAAGCCCTGCACAGTCCTTTACAGCAGGCTGGTGTGTCCAGGTAGTGTGGGTTTGCTAATGTGGAATGGGAAAAGCAGCTGTGGCCACTCCGTGGCTTTTTGGGTACTCAATAGTCAGCAGAGACATAGCCCAGTGAACCTGGGATGTAGCTGGACTCCAGACTCAAGCTGACCCCCTCCCATCCTCCCCTTTCCCCATGCAGGAGGGGGATGCCGGGAGCTATTCCTGCACTGCAGTGAACTCGGCTGGGAGGGCCACCCGCCAGCTCTCCCTGTCCATCCAAACCCTGCCCACCTTCACCCGCCTGCCTGGAGACATCACCCTGAGCCGGGGCGAGAGGCTGGAGCTGGTGTGTGCTGCTGTGGGCAGCCCCCAGCCCCGCATGTCATGGACAACAAATGGGCAGCTCATCACTGGTGAGTGGGCAACTGTTGTGCTCGGGCAAGGGGCAGAGGATGCTGAGCTTGGTGGGGAGGATGTGATCCTGGTGCCATCTTCATCCTTATTCCACTTTTGGCAGTCCCCAGAGTGCCAGCATGTCTGTCTGTGTGGGGTTATAACCATCTGGTGCCCAAACATACTTTCTGGGGGGGGTTTACACCTTGCAGATGGCATCTCGATGCAGAATGGCCAGAGCATCCTGCGGCGGGAGGCAGCCACCCGTGCCGACAGTGGCACCTATGTCTGTCACGCCGAGAACAGTGCTGGTGCCGTCAGGACCCCTGCCTTTGTCTCCGTCAGAGGTAGGTGCTGGCAGGGAAACCAGGGTGCCTGGCCAGTTCCTTTCCTCTGCCACCCTCTCCTCTGCCACCCCTCTCCCTTTCCCAGAAGCACCCATCATCCAGGGGGACCCCAGCACCTACCAGGTGGAGCACCCTGGGGGCAATGCTCTCCTTGATTGCGATGCCCGGGGCCACCCCATGCCCCTCATCCGCTGGAGCAAGGATGGGGTGCTGGTGGCAGCCAGCGGGCGCCTGCGCCAGCTGCAGAATGGCTCCCTGACGATCCGTGCCATGGGGGTGAGTGGGGCCTGGTGGGGGGGGTGGGGGGTTGCTGGTGCATTCTGGGGAGCTCCAACAGCAAAGCCAAGTGCTATGCTAAAGCTGTTGGTACTGCCAGAGCACTGATGTGGGGCACTACCGGTGTGTGGCGGAGAATGATGCTGGCACAGCAGCGAAGGTTGTCACCCTGGCCCTGCAGAGTGAGTGCTGACCCTCTTTGCACCCTACTTTTGAAGGACTGCAAATCACTTCACCCCTCAGCCCTTCAGGCCACTCTGAACCCCTGGGGAATGGCCCCAGTACCACTGGGATGCTGTGGCACTGCCCACATCCCTCTCCCTGCCCAGGTGCCCCTGCAGTGGTGGTGACCCCACAAGCGGTGAGGGCACACACAGGACAGCGGGTTCTGCTGCACTGTGCTGTGTCAGGGGAGCCCACCCCATCCGTGGAGTGGCAGCGGGATGGGCAGCCACTGCTGGAGGGTCCCCATGCCCACATCCTGCCCAACGCCACGCTGCTCCTACCTGCTGCTGCCCACCGTGACACTGGCAGCTACTCCTGCCTCGCTCGCAATGCCCTGGGCTCCGCCATTGCCCACGTCTCCCTGGCTGTCCAAGGTTGGTGTCTGCATCAGGGTTTGGGGAGTTTCTGGGTGGCTCAGAGGGTTGGGGCTGCCCTTGGTGCTGTTACACCCTGGGGTAAGATCTGGTTTGGAGGTTTAGAGCCTTTCCTTGCTTGCTCTGAACCCCTCTGGTTTGCCCTCTCCTGTCTTCTGCTGCTGACCCAAAGGTCTGAGCCCAGACAGACCCGAGGAGCAGTCTCTGCGTGCCAGCTCATGCCCCTGCTTGCCTCGCCCCCACTCACCTCTCCCTGGCCTTCCTGCACTTGCTGCCCATGATTAAATTCCCATTACCCAGGAGCTTTGCTAAATGCCCAGGCACATCCTCTCCTGCTGCGTCCTGGGGAGCAGATCCCAGGCTGTCCGGCAGCACGGAGGAAGTGCTGGGTGCCCTGCGTGGCTGCTGGTGTTCTGTTGCCAGCCGTGCCAGAGAAGAGGCAAATAAATCCTGGGGCCATGGCCAGGACTGGGGGGGTCTGAAACAGATCAGGGTTTGAGGGCTGCTGGGTTATGTTGGTGTGTGCAAGGCACAGGGTCATGCTCACACCATCCCCTGTTGGTGTTGGCACCATGCTGCCCAGACCCAGGGGCTCTCTGGGGACTTTGCTGGTAGCCAGGAAGGGATGCTGCCCATCTTGCTCTGACTGCTTTCACCTCCAGAAAATCAGGTTTTCTTAGCACAAAAAATTGTTGGGGGAGGAGGTGGGAAATGGCCCCACTGTCCCACAGGATTGCAGCTTCATAACCACTGTTCTTGTCCCTTTTGCCCTAGAGGAACCACGGCGAGTGCGGGGCAGCCTGGTTGGTGTCATCAATGCCCACGAGCTTGGTGTCACCACACTTGATGCCAGTGTGCTGGATGACCCACAGTCTGGCACTTCCACCATCCGGAGCAACATCGGCAGCATTCCACCCACCATAGGTAGGTGGTTGTCCTCACCCCACGGTGAGGATTTAGATCTGCATTAGGTGAAAAACACTTCATGTCTGTGTTGTGCCCCATGAGTGAGGGGGACCAGAGGAGATGGGCAGGGCTGGATTGCTGGCTTTGTGGTGGCATCTTTTCTCCTGCACCCCAGGGCCTCTGATGCGGGTGCTGGTCACCATCATTGCCCCCATTTACTGGTCCTTGGCACATGCTGGTGGAGAGGCCCAGGGTGGGTTCCTGCTCACCCAGGGCACCTTCCGGCAGGAGTCTCAGCTGGAGTTTGCCACAGGTGAGGGATGTGAGGACCCTCCAGGCATGTCAGCTCATGTGGCACTTGGTAATGCCCAGCTCAGCATCCATCTCCCCCATTCACCATCCCTGGGGGCTCAGCCTTTGGATGGGATGAGCCCCAGAGCTGGAGATGGAGCTGTGTTTGGGGGTGCCACGGGCTTCTGCTCACCACTTCTCCCTGGCAGGGGAGCTCCTGCGGGTCACCCACCTTGCCCGGGGTTCGGATGCCACTGGTGCTCTGCTGCTGGAAAGCGTGATCAGCGGCTCTGTGCCAGAGAGCATCGGCGAGGCCACAGTGCTGCTTCAGGTGCTGGCATTGCTCATTCTCTCTGCAGGGCCACGGCTCCCATGCTGGGAGCCTGGGGGGTGGTTTGTGACCTGACCCACCCTTCCCTGCCTCTCCCCAGGACTTCAGTGAGCGCTACGTGCAGACGGGCACGGGGCAGCTCTCGGGGGGCTCAGTGCAGAGCTTCCTGTGGGATGGACACATTGTTCGTGCCCACTGCAATCACACCATCGTGTACGACCCCTCCACGTCCCTGCAGCCACCCCGGGTGCATCACGTCCGGGCCAGTGCTGTCAAAGCCTCCTACAACCCGGCCTTGGAGGAGCTCCGCTTCCAACTCCGAGCCTCGCTCGATGCCGGTGATGAGGGGATTCCCAGGGGTGGGAATAGAGACACCAGGATCCCTTTTCTGTCCTGATTGGCCGTGAGGGTGCACAGGCCATGTCCCTGTAGTGACATGTCCCTTCTAACCATCTTTGCTTGATTCCCAGGGCCCAGTGGAGAGCAGTGCCCACTGGGATTCACCCAGGGCCCTGGGCAGCTGTACTGCATTGGTATGGACTTTTCCCAAGGGCGGGCATGAGGATGGTGAGGGGCACCCGCAATGTGGTGCGACCTCCCAGTACCCCCAACCCCATCCTTTTTTTGCTTCCCAGATATCGATGAATGTGCTGAGGGTTCCCATGCCTGCCGCTACAACCAGCTCTGCCGGAACACTGCCGGGACCTATCGCTGTGCCTGCCCTCCCGGCTACCACTCACTGGGTACTGGCTGGCCGTGCTTGGGTATGAGCCGGGGTCAGAGATCATGTCCTTGGGTGGCAGAGTCACATTGTTTCCCTTCCCTTCTTCAGACTCAGTTTCCCCATCCAGCTCCAATTCTCCCCCTCTTTCCTCCTCCAGATATAAATGAGTGCCTGCAGTTTCCTCCACCGTGTTCCTTTAAGTGCCACAACCTGCGGGGCTCCTATGAGTGCCTGTGCCCACCTGGAAGGACCCTGCTGCCAGGTGGAAAGTGTGGCACAGTCAGGGCAGATGGAAGGGGCACAATGGGCAGTACCCACCACAACCCTCCCGTGCACTGGCTGGGGCCGAGCAGCCGCCTGCGGGGACGGTCCTTCTACACCCAGCTTGCCCTGCGCCGTGTGGCAAAGGCTGCAGGGCTGGGTACCCAGGGTTCCCCCTGCCCCACGGGCTTTGTCAAGAGGAATGGCACCTGTACTGGTGAGTGTGCATCAGGGAAGGGGATTTGCAGGGAGTTTGGAGGCCACTTTGTGCCAAAAAGGCAACTTCTGTGCTTGTTGTTGTCCCTTCTCCCAGTAATGCACACTCATTCTTGGTGTCATTTGGCTGTGCAGAGAAGGGGAGGGAAGTGCCAGGCTGCCCCAGGGCAGTGGGCGCTGGAGGGAACTGATGCTTCTCTGCTTGCCTTTATCTTTCTCACCCACAGACCTTGACGAGTGCCAGGTGCCAAACCGGTGCCAGCACAAGTGCAGGAACAGCCCAGGCGGCTACAGCTGCCTCTGCCCTCCTGGCTACTGGCTAAGGCCCAACGGGAAGACTTGCCATGGTCAGTGGGAGGGGTGATAGGGGGATGCCCGTGACCCAGCACTGGCTGCTTTTAGCTCGTTACCCCAGTGTTTGAAACCCCAGGCAGGCGGTTGGGAAGGGGTTTGAATCCCCATCTCAGCCTTTGGCACATGGGCAACTTGGCATCCTCAAACCTGTTCCCTCTCTGCCCATAGATGTGGATGAGTGCATGGAGGGCATGATCCAGTGTGACTCGAGCCAGATGTGCTTCAACACCCGTGGAGGTGCCCAGTGTGTGGATGTGCCTTGCCCAGCTGGGTACCATCGAGGCTCCAGTCCTGGGTGAGTCATGCTGGGGGTTCCTGTCCCAGGCCCAGGTGCTCTGGCCACTCCTGCCATGCCACGGCAACCTGTGTCTTTATCCAATCTCCCCCCCACCCCCGGGTCTCCTGCAGGGTGTGTGTTGGTCGCTGCACCCCAGACTGTGGCTCAGCTGGTTCCCCCACACTGCAGTACCACCTGCTCACCCTGCCCTTTGGTATTGCTGCTGGTCAGGACGTGGTGCACCTCACCCCGGGCACCACCCTCCGCCACCGTCCCCTCTTCACGCTGCTGGAGCAGGAGCCTGGCAGCCCCTTCGCACTCCGCAGCGAGCGGGGCCGTGGCATTGTCTCCACCCTGCGCCCCCTGCGGGACCCTGGCACTCACCGCCTCAAGGTGCAGGCGCTGGCCCCGGGCGGGCAGCGGGCACCCAGCATCTTCCTCCTACTTATCTCTGTCTCGCCTTACCCTTACTGACACAGCCGAGGGACAGGAGAGGACAAGGGATCACGTCTTCTCCTGTCCCTCACCACTGTGCCAATGAGGACACCGGGCTGCGCTGTTCCTCTCCCCCTGGGACACCCCCTTGCTCCCCAGCAGCCCCTGCCCATGTTGTCATCATTTGGGGACAGTCCTTGACTCAGCAGGGCCCATGAAAGGACAAGATGTCCCTACAGCCTGTCACAAACAGGTTTTGTTGCAACCCCACAACTTGCACCAGCAGCTCTGGATGACCTTGGCCAAGATCAGCTCCCAGATAGGGGTGAGGAGGATGAGCAGGGTGAGGAGTGGCCAGCAAGGGACCTGCTGGGGTGCAGGATGTGATCCCCTGGGCTGGGGAGGGTTCAGGGGCATCCCGGCATTAACTCAGTATGAATTGAAATAGTCTTGTGTGCAACTCTTTTTTTTTTTTTTTCTTTTTTTCTTTTTTTTTCTTTTTTATTCCATCTGTGCACACTTATTTATTTATGGTTTTGTTCCAAATAAAGGTGTTTTGTGGCTAAATATCAGCCCTGCCTGAAGAAAGCAGCTTCCTTCAGTGTGTGAGAGGGGGCTGTCCAGGGCTTTGGACATTTCCCTGCATGGCCTTGGACGATAGAAGGGAGATTGTCTGGATGTAGCAACACCCGAGGGCCCATTTCCAGCACCTGCAGGTCCAATCCTGTCAGCAAGAGCAGGATCTGGCCTCTCTGCAGGTGGGACAGGTGGAGGCAGTTTCAGTCCCACTCTAGTGCTGGCTGGAGGCACAGGGGCTGCTGAACCTAAGTTTTGAGCCCATGTATCCCTGGCTTTGGACCATGGGGTCAGAGGAGAGCCATGTACCCAGGTGAGGGTGCCACGACTGGACCCCATCACCCCAGCTGGCTCTTACTGTACCCAGGGTACAGGTCTTGACGTGGCTGGGTCTGCTGCTGGTCTGGGGTCCCCTGGGCACATGTGAGGGGGATAGGGTAGTTTTGCCCCACACGGGCTCCCTGGAAGCTGCAGCTCCCACTGCTCATTTTCATCACCCCAGGGGATTTAAAGTAAATTCAGCGTAATCTCCTTCCCGGCTCGGGGTGCAAACTGCCCCCCCTTTCCCTCCGCGGGCAGAGGGCAGGGCCTCTCCTGGGGCCGGTGCCCGCGGAGGGGACAGTCCTGCGGCGGCTCCGCCTGCCCCCGCCCGGCTATAAGGGAGGAGGAGGAGGAGGGGGGAGGATGCTCCACGCACCGGACCACAGCGCGGAGGGCAGCTGGGTCCTGAGGAGCGGGTGAGTGCACACGGAATGGGGGGGGGAGGGCGGGGAAAGGGGGCCCAATAGTCTTGGTGAACCTGTCCCATTATCCCTGGCTGTCGCCTCTCCACCCACCCATGGGTCTCAATCACGCCTGGGTGCTGGAGACAGGCTTGCTGGTCCCTGGAGGAGCAGGGCAGTGGGATCCCAGTCCTTTCTCATTGCTGGGAGGTGCAGGATCCAGTCAAGCTCCTGCTCAATTTGAGGTTGGGAAGCTTCTAAGTGAGTCCCATCTCCCTCTCCTCTTGACCACCCCCAGGGAAGAAAGCTAGGATCTCAGTAAACACCACACTGTGCCTTTCCTGCTTTGCTCTGAGGGTGCTGGGGGGGACAGTATGGGACCCCCAGCAGGTGGAGGAGGGATGCTGAGCCAAACCCCAGCACAAGCAAGCACATCCTGCGTGCCTCTGCTGCAGGAACTCCTGAGGACCCTGCCTGTGCTGCCAGCCCCTGTATCCCAGCCCACAGGCAGTGCTCCCTGGAGCAGAGGCTGTTCTTCCAGCCTGGCTGGTGAAAGCTGTTCCTCTCCTTTCCAAAATTTTGAGTTTTCTATTCCCCTCTCCTTTTATTTTTGTCTTGGTGTTAAAAACAGAAGTGCAATATTCCTGTGGAGTAGGGCAGCCAGAGTTGTTCTGGTAACGGCCCTGCCCTGACTCACACGGAAATTGCTGCAGAAGAATAATAATCAGGGCTGAGAAAGTCCCATCAGGTTCCTGGTCACTGAGTTTTGTTTGTTCTGATTTATTACTACATAATGCCAAAACCTCAGGGCTCTCCCTTCCTGGGCAGGCAGTTCTGGCATGAGCCCCGTTTCTGGATCTGCAAGTGCTGGTGGCCCTGCACCATTCCAGGGATGCAGGATGTGACCCCTTGGCAGGGTCCCTTGGGTAGTGTGTGGGCAGCATAACGTGTCTGAACAGGCAAAAGTTGGAGGCGATTCCTTTAACCTGCTGCCTGGCCACTCATGAAGCCAGTCTGCCCGGTCTCAGAGGTGCTTACCCAGTTTGGCAGCTGCCACAGCGATGCTGGTGACTGTACCAGTGATGGGGTTTGGGGCTAAAGGAGGGAATTTGCCCAGCAGGGAGCTGCAGGTGAAGTGTCATGTCTGGGTTGGGCCCTTTCAGGAACTGCAGCTCCTTTCCTGTAAATGCCCTGTCGAGGAAGGGAACGGCTGAGCCTCCCCACGCTGGGGCCCCGAGGGCAGGGAAACATTGGTTGCACAAGCCTGGATGCTGGGTGCTGCCTGTGCAGGCAGCCTGATGGGTGCAGGCAGGCTCAGGGAGCTGAATGGTGGCTGTGGGGCTGTCAGCCCCCTTTGCTTGTCAGCAAAAAGCAGCAGCAGGCCAGGTCCTGCACCCCAACCGGCTCCAAGCCATGCCCTGTGGGACACTTGCCCCACATCATGCTGGGGCACACCCCTGTGTAACCACATCCCACTGTGAAAGGTGCTGGGCAGGCCTGTCTGGAGGAGCTCAGCACGGTGCCTTCCCCAAGTGCAAAAGCAGGAGCAGGATTGTGCTGACTTGGCAGCAGCAGCATGAAAGTTGCTCAGGACGGGATTTGGCCGGTTCCACCGTCCGCCTTCCCCGGCCAAGGGTCAGCTGGCGTCGCCTCTTCACAAGGCCCTAGGATTCACAGATCAGCTCGGGGAGGGTGGGGACAGCCCTGAGCCCCTTCCACCAGCAGGACCCCATCACGCCCCCTGAGCTCCGGGTTGTCACATCCTTCACCATCTCCTGTTGTTGGCTGAAGTCCTTGATTTCCTCAACCCAAGGGTGAGTGGCTCTGAATCCCCAAATAAAGTGTTTCATCCTGGCAGGAAACACAGGGTGGTGTAATTAGGACAAACTCCCCACAGGCATTAATTAGTCATGAGACTGGGTCCTGAGAGATGCTGCGGAGCACTTCAGCCCTGCAGCAACCTCACACCCAGCAGCACCAGTGGGTACTGGGGCCAAGCAGAGGCTCCTCCACACTGGCCCTGGCTCAGGGCCACAGCATGCTGGGTCATGCCCAAGCAAGGCACTGGGCTGAGCCTCTGACATGGATGGGAGCCTCTGTCTGAGACCCGGCCCCTTGGTGTTGCAGGGAGCTTGCAGAGAGGAGGGCAGGCTGTGCCAGAGCCTCCAGAGCTGCCAGAGTGAGAGCTGCGTGGAGCAAAGGTAAGAATGAAGTGGCCCCAATGGCCGCCCTGGTCTCCCATTGCCTGGCTGCTGCTGGGTGCATCACCCAGCACATGGGCAAGGTGCCCTCCCTGCATGGGAACTACAGCCCAGATGTAGTCCCAGTGTTTTGGCTTTTCTTCCCATCCCCAGCCTGCCCCCTGCTTCTTGCAGCCCTAAGAGGGCTCGGTCCAGCCGACCCTCCCTAGTGCTGTGGTGCATCCCCTCCTGTGTTACCTGCTGCCCCCAACCAAGGAGGGGGCTCAGACAGGCCTGGGCTGAGCATGATGTTGGTCCCACAGCAGCTCTCTCTGCCCATGAATGAGAGCAGTGCTAGGAGCTTGTGTTTTCATGAAAGAGCTTGTTCTGGCACCAGCAGTTCCACCATGTGCTCCTCTGCCTACTCAAGCTGCTGCCATCTCTGAGTGTTTAGTTTAGTTTAGGCTTTACTTCTTCCTGGTTATTTGTTCCCTGGATAATGTGGGTTTTTTCCCAGAATATCCCATCCTCAGGATCACCCTCGTTCCTGGCTGCCCTCAGCACCCAGCTGGACCATGATGGCGCCCCATGGCCAGTTCAGGGACACTGGGGAGGTCTTCAGAGCTGATGGCTGCAGCATCCCTGTAGCGAGTGAGGGTAGGGGCTGGGCTCCTTATGAACCTCTTTTTCTTTGCTTTGCCAGTGCCATGGCTCAGCCCAAGGGAACAGTGGTCCTTGCCTACAGCGGGGGTCTCGACACCTCCTGCATCCTGGTGTGGCTGAAGGAACAGGGCTACGATGTCATCGCCTACCTGGTGAGCTCTGTGCCAATCCCTGCCACACGAACCCTGTTCTGGGAGCTGGGTGGAGAGGGTGCCAGCTCATGGGGTCTGGGGACCTAGGTGGGTGACAGGAGTCCTGTCTGGCATGTGTATGGCCATGGTGGTGACCCTGATTTTTCTGGTTAACCATCGCCTAGCCTGGGAGCTGCTCTGCTGAGCTGCCAGCCCTGCTTGGCACAGCCTGTCCCTGCCAGCAAATGACCCTGTGCTAATGAGGGCAGCACAACAGGGCAGAGCCAAATGGCTTGGCAGAGGGAGATATGACCCTGAGACACACTGGCGTGGGGGGGTGGGCAGCCCTTCTCTCCATCCTAGGTGGCCTCAAGCCAGATCAGCACAGACTCTCACTGTGCCTCATATGATGCCCCATGTAGGGCTGGGCTTGCACTGGGTTTTGTGGTCTCCTTTCAAACTCAGTCTTGTTTTTTTCCCCTTTCCAGGCTAACATTGGGCAGAAGGAAGATTTTGAGGCAGCACGAAAGAAAGCAGCGGGGCTGGGAGCCAAGAAGGTAACAGCATCCATCTCTCCCTCTGGGTGCCTGGGGGCTCCCCCCTGTGGGGCTGAGCCCTGGGGTCTTGCATACCCTGTTGCTGGGGCCACCACAGGGGTGAGGACAGTGCTAGTGAGGAATCCCTTTTCTGGAGGTTTTGGACTAAAACCTTTAAGCAGTAACTTAGAAAAGAGAGGCAAAGGAACTCTTTGTTCAACTGTCCCCAAAATCCTAGAGGAGAGGGATCCACCACCAGTTACCTTCCCATCACAAGGTTCTCTCCATCTGGACAGGTTTTCATCGAGGACATCAGCAAGGAGTTTGTGGAGGAGTTCATCTGGCCAGCAGTGCAGGCCAATGCTCTCTATGAGGACAGGTACCTACTGGGCACGGCACTGGCCCGACCCTGCATCGCCCGCAAGCTGGTGGAGATCGCCCAGCAGGAGGGAGCCCAGTATGTTGCCCATGGAGCTACTGGCAAGGTGAGGAAGGATGGAGGCACTGTAGTGGGGGTGGCATAAGATGCTTGGAGGGGGACTTAGTCTTCTGGCCAGACTGTGGGTGCCAGGAGGGGTGCACAGGGTGTTTCATGGGTGCTGAGTGAAGCCCCAATGTGTTTCAACACTTCCTTCTCACTTCTGGGATTTCTGTGCCCAATTTCGGTTCCCTCTGCCTGCCGGGAAGGCTCTGGTCACTGCTGTATCCCCAGATTTCAGCAGGGACTTTCTAAAAGCTGCTCCCGTCAGAGGCTGCCCAAGTCAAGACTCGTCTGGGGCTGAGCCAGCACTGCCTGTGGTGGTCCGGAGCACCCTAGTTTGGATGATACTGCCCTGGTCCCTGTCCACAACCCTGTCGCTATCCATTCCTGGCTGTCCCAGTCGCTGTCGCCGCAGGAAGGACACTTTACCACTAGAGGCAGCTAGAGACCATGGAAAGGATGCTTGGGGTCAGTGCCTGCCCAGAGAAGGGGGATCCTCCACGGGGAACTTGGGACCTTCGAGACATGACCGTGGGCAACGCCCTGGCACTTTCAGCCCCTGCCTGCACACTGCCCAGACTGGCGTGAGCACCCCTGGGGTAGGGTGGCACTGTTACCAGAGGCTTCTGTGGGGCCCTTGGGTGCTGTGTGTGTACCTAGGACCTGCTGGGTGCTCCCTCTTTTCCATCCTGCAGGGACTCAAAGCATGGACTGTGCTCATCTGGGTCCCCCTGGAGGGGACTCGATGCAAGGGGTTGGGTTTGGGGTCTGGGTTTGGCTGTCCCAAGCTATGACAGAGAATCCTGCTAGAAGGGGACATAGCCATGACAGAGCCAAGGGATGTGCCAGCAGCGGGGAGATGGACAGAGGGACAATTGCAGGCTTCCCGGCTGAAGTAACTCTTACACCTGCTGCAGTGTGTCCCCTGCACCCTTCCTCTGTCCATCTCCCTTGTCGCCTTCTTGAAAGCCCCCACTTAGGTGTGCCCCGGAGTAGCACACCCCCAGTGCAATGATGTCTCCTCTGCCCCTGGGTACCAGCAGCACCTGCCATCCACTCTCGCAGGGACACCCTCGGCTGCTCCCCAGGCTCTGCCCATTCCAAACCATTAAGCTGTGGGTGCGGGCAGGGACCGACTGTGGGTAACTCGACCCGGCTGCGCCTGGCCCCGGCTGAGGCTGCAGCGTCTTAAATGCGGGGCCATCTGCGGTGTTCCCGCTGCTGCCGGAGCAGATGGACTTGTTTTGGGTCTGTAAGGGAAATGAGTGCTGCAGTGGATGGACTCGCCTGTGTGTAATAGTCCTCAGGGATTGCCCAGCCGTAAATGTATCCTCCAGGCCGGGGCCAAGAGGTTGGGGAGGGGGAGACGTCCTTACACCCCTCAGTGCTGGTGGAAAACAGGCTTTGGTGAGCACTATTCCCTTGGAAGTGCTAATAACTCCCTGGCTCACTCCTCGCCCCTTCCTCACTACCTGGCCTCATTAGCAGGTTCTCATCAGCACAGGCTAATTAAGATAAAGGCAGGTTCAAAGCTATTTAATTATGAACTGCTGTTTCTTCCTGGATGCCCTGGTGTTGCCCCCCCCCCACATTGTCTCCTCCCTCCTTGTGTCCTCTGATGCCTGTGGTGGGAATAATATCTGAGTTTATGCAGGTTCAGTTTTTAGGGGTGTCAGTCCAGGGGAGACCATGGCTCTTGGGTGACCCCAGGGTCAGCCAGGCTCTCTCAGAGGTTTTGAACACCTGGCTCTCAGGAGCACCATTTCAAGATGGTTTCGGGTTCAATCCAGCCATGGAGAGGGTCCAGGAGTGACAGAGCCAGCCTAGGTCCTGGCATCCAGGTGTGGGGTGGCCCCTCAGCATCTCTCATTTATGTTTCAGGGCAATGACCAGGTTCGTTTTGAGCTCACCTGCTACGCCCTGTGTCCTAAGATCAAGGTAAGGTATACAAAAATGTCCCCTGGGGCCCCAGTGCTGAGCTCCTGGCCCCCTCCCCAGCTGGTGGGGAATTTTAACACCAATGGGAACTGCAGTGCCTCCCTTTAACAAGCTGCCAGCTGCACACAGGAACGTTTTGGCATTTGAGGGGGCCATAATGAGTCTTAATTGACCTATTTTTACCCCAAACACCACGAGGCTATGGAGGAAAGAGTACCAAGGCAGCTGCTGGATAATCGATGCTTCTGTTTCCCCCTTGCATCCAGTTCATTGTGAGGGTCAGGGGTTTGAGTCACTCCAGCCTTGTGCATGGAGATTGAATTTCACCTGGGTGAACAACACCCCATGGGTCCCAACTCCCCAGGGCTGCCAGGATTACCCTTCTATAAGGAACCCATTGGGGTGCTGAGAGGCAAAGGGGACCCAGAGGCTTCAAGGGAGCTGGGTGTTACTTGTCTCATGTTCCCACCCTCCTGACAGGTCATTGCACCATGGAGGTTGCCTGAGTTTTACCAGCGCTTCCCTGGGCGCCGGGAGCTGATGGACTACGCCAAGGTAGGAGCTGGCATGGGGCAGCTGCAGGATGCTCAGGGTGGCCATGGGATGCTGGGGCAGCTGTGTGATGCTCAGGGTGGGCCACAGGATGCTCAGGCAGCCATGGGATGGTTTGGGTATCGATGGGATGCTGGAGTAACTATGGGATGCTCACCATAGCTTGGTGGGTTACATCAACAAGCCCTGCAAAACATCCCCACTGCACCATGCTGGAGCCTTCTGGTCAGGTTCCCCCCCACCCCTCTATTTATTTTTTCTCCTTCCTTTCTAAAAGCCTCATAATTACCTGGCTATTAATGGTAACTGGCTTTCCGAGGAAACGGGTCCCAGCTCCCTGACTTGCGTAACAGACAAAGCAAATACGTTCGCCTTTGTTGTCCCTTCCTTTTTGAAGTACAAGTTGCAATAAAACATATTAGAAGTTTTGCATCAGGTTTTTACGTGCCCACCAGGGTACCTTTCTTTTTTCGCGACTTCATGGAAATGCTTGACAACTCAGCTCAATCAATCACGAGGGAAAAGGCAGCTCTGTGCATAAACCAGAAAATTGCTTCAGTTTTTAAATAGCTGCCGTCGAGGCTGGCTGGGTAATCTCTGGGAAGGCGAGGTGAGGAGCTGGAGGGATGCGGCGTGGGGTGAGGAGTCTTCCGAGCCCATTACTGCTGCTGAGAGCAGCGTGTTGAGGATTGTGTTTGCCATCTGCTGTTGTATTATGAAGGGGCGAGTTTACGAGAGCTTTCCATATGTTGCCAAACAAATCATCAAATGGAGGAGTTATTAAGAGCGCCGCGGTTTTATTGTATGGAAAATGGAACATGTGTTTTGGGTTTGGGGGGTTTTGTTTGGGGTTTTTGTTTGTTTGTTTGTCTGGAAGGAGGGGGGAAAGGGAAACAAAATAGGTTAGGGTTCTGTTCAAAGAGAAAAGGTGGGGTTGAGGGGTTGTAGTGCCTCTTGGGCTCTGGTTATGTTCAGTGTTACGAAAAAAAAGGGTGTTTCCCTTGTTTTTCATGCTCAGGAGGAGATGTGTGACCAGGTCCTTTCAGCACCTGGATGCACTTGCCTTGATGCTCAGGGAATTGTAACTTTATGTCATTTAAGGCTCCACTGGTGCCAGGGAAAGTGAGGATCCATGCCACTGTGGCACAGCTCTTGCTCAGATTTGCTGCCCAGGGCCTGGACCCAGCCTTGCTCCAGCAGCCACTTTGTCCCCACAACCAGCTGAGGTTGAGACACCTCAATGAGAAAGGTGAAGCTCTCCTGGATGCTGCTCCAGAATGAGCCATCACTGTAGAGAGAGCCAGTCAGGATGGAGTTGTGATCTGAAAACAAGATGCCTCTTTGGTCATGGCACATTTGGCCCCAGTCGAGGCTGCTTGGGCTGGGCAGATGTTGGTATGTGGGTCTGGACTTAGAGAATCCACTTTGAAGTGATCAAGTGGCCGTCCCACAGCCGGGACCTCACAGCTCAGCATACCAGCAGGATGGGCGACATCCCTGCCGGCTCCGGTTGATAGCTCGCTGCCGTCACCTCTCCCGCTAATTCCCCCGCGTATTCACCTCGTCTTCACAGGCAATTTCCCCCATTGAAATGTCAGCGGATAATTGAGCGCGCCGGTGACCTTGTTAGGGAGCCGGGCTCGGTGCTGCGCGCTGCTCCGGGGAGGCAGCGGGTGCGGGGGCTTTGCGTGCCCTGCAGGGTGCGCTCGGGGCGCCTGGGCTCTGGGGAACGCCAGAGTACCGTGTGGCTGCATCACCACGTGTTTGCACGAGGTTGTGGGGACTTGTGCCTCGTCCCTTCGCGGCAAAGCATGGGGTTTTGGGGACTTCTGTCTCTGTGTCATCTCCACCAGCTGAGAGCATGCAGCGTCCTGGAGCTGCTGGACCTAGAAAAAGCACTTGCTGTTCGTGCTGATGTCTCTGTCGCTTAGGTTCACAGCATGCTCTGGGTTTCCTTTTTGGCTCTTGGCAGGGCTGAGGTGGCTGTTCTCCTCCCAGCTGCACCGTGTTCCTTATGTTCCCATCAAGGTGGCCCTTGTGGTGGGAGCTGATGTTGCCCAGCATCAGGGGCACAGATGTCCAGCTTGGTCTGTGTCACCTTGCTGGTTGGCCCTGGGCTGTGCCTCTGCACTTTCAGAGCTGATCCCAGTAGGATCAGTGCTGGCAGGATCTGTCTCTCCCCATGGGTTGGCTGAGCCTCACTTCCCTTTTCTTGGCAGAAACACGGGATCCCGGTGCCTGTGACACCCCAGACACCCTGGAGCATGGATGAAAACCTCATGCACATCAGGTAAGAGACTGGGAGGGCAGGCACCTCCAGAAGGGTGAGGACCCGGGGCCCCAATTCTCCTCTGTTCTGCGTGTCTAGAACACCCCTTGCACCTCTGGAGTCCCAAGCTGCCCTACCACATACTGGCAAAGGGTAACCCCAAAATCTCCAGCCTCCCTTTCTGCCCAGTTGTCCACATCCTATGTGGCAGCATCTGTGCCTTGGGCTCTCCCAAGCCTGTCACTCTTTACAGGGTTGCTGCTAAAAGCCCCTAGAGATCCATAAGATGTATTTATGCCCATCCTCATGGGGTGGGGTGGTTGGGGTTTGTCCTGGTGGGTTTTGGCATTGCAGATGCTGCAGTGACGTCTCTCTCCTTCCCTGCCTGCTGCAGCTACGAAGCCGGGATCCTGGAGAACCCCAAGGTAATCGATCACATGCCAGCATGGCAGCCACGGGGCTGAGGGCGTCTCGTGTATTCGCAGCCTAATTGGAAATTTCACGGTGGGCTGTGTGTGGTGGGGAGGCCCTGCCACCCATCCCAACATCCCGGCCCCCTCTGCCTCTCCCGGCACGTTAATTGCCAGTGGTGTGACTAGGGGAAAGGGCTGTTTCAGGGTGACGCCAGAGGGGACAATGTCACAGGGCAGCAATAAAGGGGCAAAGAAACAGATGAGGTGCTCGTGGGAGAGCAGGGGCTGGCTGGTGGCAGGTGGGAATTCCTGTAGCTCAGGTGCCCTGCCAGCTCGCCCAGCCCTCCTCACTTTCCCATCCCCGCTATCCAGGATAAAACCTCCCCTGGCTTAGGGTGGTGCTTGGAGACCCTCATGGGACCCTCAGCTTCTGGGCAACTCTGGCTGCTGACAGGACCAAGAGCCCAGTGACAGCGGGTGCCGTTGGTCGGCGGGAGCCTGGTCCCGGCTGTCTCAGAGCAGTGCTCATGGTCCGGCTGCCTGCTGGCCCCTGCCTGCTCCGTTCATGCTCCAGCGGGTCACAGCGCACCGCGGCTACTTAAACTATCCATCAGGGCTAATTAGACAAGCCAGAGGAGGGGGAGCAGGAGGAGAGGGAGAGGAGCTGGCTGGAGCTCAGCGCCCGCAGCCGGCTCACCGCAGCTCTTCTGGCGCGTGCCTTCGGTGGGGGTGTGAGGAAGAGGAAGGTGGAGAGGGGGTCCCGCTCTCCTTCGGTGCCCTCCGGGGGGGTGTCATGGGTCAGGCTTTGTAAAGCCAGGCCCTCAGTGGATCTCCTCTCAGAGAGCAGTTGGCAAGGGGATAGGTTTTTGTACCTCTAGCTGGATCTGGCAAGGGACTGACCTGTGCCCTTCCTGGTGCACCCATCCTGATCCATCCTTCTGCATCCAACACCTCTCCTCTTGGGGAAGACCCCCCCCAGCTCTGAGGCTCTGCAGAGCTCCCTCCCAATGCCAGCTCAGAAACCAGGTCTGACCAGTGTCCTGTCCCCATCCCCGAGCATCCTCTGCTCAGGAACCTTTCCCTCTGACAGCACCGGGAAGTGGCTCCCCAGAGTGCAGTGTCACCACCGACCACCTTCCCCAGCCCGGGAAAGAGACGCTGGGCACCAGGGCAGCCGCGGTAGGATCCGGGGTGCCAGGCTCGGCGGGCTCCCCTCCCCGAACCCCCGGGACCTGCCAAACGTAGGGATTTGAAAGCAGATGGTTGAGCTATTTTCTGCCTCTGTGAGGCCCGATTGAAGGGCAATGAGGCAGCTAATGTGGAGAAAGATAGAAATTTACTTGCTTTAACTTCATATGGCACTCTGAAAGAGTTCATTCAGTCCCGGGCACAACAATATCAGCCGGATGAATAAACCATTTGCGGCATCGATAGCTCTGCATCATGGTTTACTTCATGGACCATTTGCTTCCAATTTCTTCTCTTCTTGCCCCGTTTTTCTTGCTTCTTTCTTCCCCCCCCTCCCTCTCTCCTTTTCCACACCCTCTTCCTTTTTTTTTTTTCTCCTTTTTTTTTTTTTTTCTCCTTTTTTTTTTTCACCCCCTCTCTCCTCTTTAAAGATGACATTGCAGGACTAGCCCCCCTGCGGGGAGGGATAAATAGAAGGCATTGATACACTGCAACAAACTATTTGTCATTTGAACTGTGCTTTTAGGAGAGAGAATAAAAAGAGGACAGACTTGCACCGTAATGATGGAATGCAAGCCAAATGTCACTTTTATTTCTATTTAGTTATTTTATTTAATAGGGGTTTTCATAGTTGGCTCGGAAAATTGGAAACTACCTGACTTTGACTTCCAATGTTTAGTAAAGAGTTTTTAATACTTTCTGGTATTTTTTTTTCTTCCCCCCCGCCACCATCTATCCTTTTGAACTCAAAGTTTTTCATCATCTCTCATGAGTTCATCTAGTTAATAAGTGTGATCAAGGCTAGGAAAGGCCAGACGATGTAAAATTGAAATCCTCAGCCCGTGTAATTCGTGTGTGCGCGTGGGGGGCACGGGGGAGATGTTTCTGCAAGAGCCTCTGGTTTCAAAGAAGGGAAAGGGGCAAAAATGAGGTAAAATGGGAACCTGGGGGGCTGTGTTTGCTGGGATAGTTACGTCTTTACTCCCAGTATTCAGCTGTGGGTGCCACTGGGATGTGCACTGTGGGGTTTGGGGTGAGACAAGGAGAGTGTCCTGGTATGGAAGGGGAGGCCCTTGGGGGTTGGCAGTGATGGGACTTTGCTATTTATCAGAAGAAAAAGAAAAGGAAAACAAAGAAGGAAAAATTTACTAAAAGGCTTATTGCTCATCTTTAAAAATTGTAGATGTAAACTTCTGCAAGGAAATTAATCTTCCCTTAAAAAAAAAACCTTATTTTTTTAAGCAATCACTTTTGCTTTCTTTTGCCTCAGTTTCCCTCTTCTCTGCTTCCGAGAGCTGTGTGTGGTGGGGGGGGCTCACTTTAGAGACAGGAGTTTGCAAACACCAGTCTGAAAGTGCTTTGGGGTCAGCACGGGCCGTCGCGCCGTGCGGGAGGGCTGGGGGGGGCACATGAAATTGCAAAGCGTTTACTTTTTATTATGATATATTTTTTTCCTCCCCCTCTTCTGGTGTGCGCTTCAATTGCAGCAATTCATTCGCAGCGCCCGAGCCTCTGCTGGCCCGGCTCTGGTGGAGAGAAGATGCTTCTTCCCTATGAATCTAGGGGGGAAAAAAATAAATATATATCTATATACATAAAGGTTGATGTGCTCTGAAATGGGTTTTTGCTTTGTTCCTCTATTTTCCCCCGTGTGTATTAACCCCGGGGACACCACGAAAGAGCTGGTGAGCTGGGAGCACCTGCTGGGGTCAGGCCTCCTCATTAGTTTTTTTTCGGTCGGTGCCGACTAAGCCCGGCCCTGGTGCGGGGACGTGCGGGTGCCCACCCAGCTGCCCACCCTGCTGCCCGACCTGCCGCCTGCCCGCAGCCTCCCGCTTTTCCCTGCCTGACTTGCTTCTCCGCAGCCATCCCGCCTCCAGCTGGGGGGGCGTCGGTAGAAAAGATGAGATCAAGTTGAGGGGAAAAATTGGCTGATTCTTCCAACCCCTTTGTTCCAGGGCCCCGGTAAGAGCCGGTGCCGTGCCGTGCTGTGCTGTTTGGGATGGGGGATGCGTGCTGTGTTGGCTCTGGCAATGCCACTGACTCTCTCTCTTCTCTTTTCTCCTCTTCCTGCCAGAATCAGGCCCCTCCTGGGCTCTACACGAAGACCCGTGATCCAGCCACTTCTCCTGACACCCCTGATGTGCTGGAGATCCAGTTTGAGCGGGGTAAGCACCTCCTCAGCCAGCCCCTTGAAGCTGCACCACACTCCCTGGCCGGGACCAGGAGCTGTTGGCAGCAGCTCAGGGTGGGGGCACCGGCGTGAGCCCCAGCTCGTGGCACTGGGGTTTGGAATGGTGCTTGCAGTACACTGGGGCTCTTTGAGGTGTGCACAGGCTCTGTCTACAACTCGGGGTGCTTGCTGGGAGCTTCTTGAGGCTCAAAGAGGGGTCTGAGACTTCGCTTCTGGCATTGAGGTGCAGTGGGCACAGGGTCCCTGTCCTACAGGGTGACACGCAGGTGGCCCTGGCCAGTGTCACAGCAGGGGAGGTGCTCCAGCAGGATTTGGCCAGTGGTGCTGTCAGTATCACGAGGAGGAGATAGGGACATCCCATCCCATTCAGGGGGACAGACAGTGAGACCCGGCCCCAAAGCCATCACCTTGAGAGGGGCCACAGGGCAGCATCTCCCACCTCCTCCAGCCATGGGCATACCCCTGCCACCATCCATGCTGGCAGCAGCAGCAGAGAGCCCAGCCCAGGGCTGGGGGGAAAACCCACTCGGAGGAGGCTCCCCCTCCCCACCACCGCCAGCATCCCTGCTCCATTATAATGATCTCCCTGCAAAGACCATCTCTCACCCCCCCCCCCCCCCCCCCCCCCCCCCCCCCCCCCCTTTATATGGTCCCCCCCCCAAAACCACCCTCCCCCCCCCCCCCCCCCCCCCCCCAACTCCAGCAGCCCATTCAGCTCCTAGTTAATTTATTTGAAGTTTTAATCTAATTATTAACTATTTTAAAGGCTAAGCAGCTTTCGCCAACAACGGCCCCGACAACGTCGGCTCTCTGCCGAGCGGACCCCGGCCAATACCCCGGCGGAGGATGCGAATAGAAAGAGCCAGGGCTGGGGG
>JAOEGS010016991.1:0-62755 GCA_025447755.1 Corythornis vintsioides | reverse complement strand
GAATAATAATATTAGTATTTATTAAAACACAAATACTAATGTCTGGTGTAACTGCAACACTACTATTCCTGTTCTCTGCTAAAATCAGATTTTCCCTTCAGGTTTTGCAGTGCTTGTTTTATGAAAATAAGTTCAATTAATTAACATTATAAAACTGCAAATAAAACAATAGGAAGAATCCAGGACAGTCCAATGGGGTCATTGTGTGTATAGTAAGCAGTGCAGCATTTTCTTGCAGCATAAGCACTATTGTCTGCTTTATATTGCTTGTTCAAATATTTAGAATTCATGGTGACAGCCCTTGATATTAAGAAGGTTAATGACTAACTGATTAATAACAGTGAAAGCATTTGCCAACAAGTGAACTATAGTCATGGTTACAGTAAAGCCTCTGGAAGAAAACACATTGAAATCATCACAGCCCTATTTCCTGAAAAGGTATTTTGACTGTGTCTGAACATGGAGAGCTGTCACGATGTGGAGAATGGATCCAGCTGGGTGAGTGTGGGCCATGGGCAACTGGTCACTGGTACAGGCTGGTACAACAGCATTTCAGTAAGAATGATCCTCAGTGAACAGTGCTAGAGTGACTCAAGTCATGTTTGGCCATCAGCTTTGAAAACTGAAGGAGCTGCTGCTTTATTTACTTATGCTTGGACACAAAAATGCAGAGGCAAAGCTTGAGGCATTAACTTCATGCAAACTGCATCCTGACAGCTGTTACTTATGAGCAGGGCATGTGAAAATAGAGAAAAATGCTTGGGCTGGACTGAAAAATTGGCATCTGCAGAAGTGAAATACAGTAAAGCTTTACTGTGGTAAGTTTAACTCTGCCTGGGGAACAGCTAAACCTTTCTTGGGGCTTGTAGCTTGTATTTATTGCTCTTCTGTTGGGAAGCACTGGCCTGCTACATTTATCCTTATAGACAAATCCTTAGAGTAGCACCAACTGTAAGATCTACCTGTGAAAAGATAAAAAAGAAAAATCTCCAGTATTGTGAGCCTTTGAAATTTAAAGGACTTAAATTAAATTTTAAGGAATGCAGTCTCATTCTTGCATCTAAATTGTCTGAATGCCTCCTCTGTGTGTCCCTTCCCGAACCAAGATTTGGATATCTCTCATGTTTAATGATACTGAGAATTTATAGCAGGTTTTTTCTGCTTCAAGTCTAGCATTTATTGTGAGGTTAGGAAAAATCTGTAGTGGAAATATATACGGTGATGACAATTTTTCTCCCCCAGAGATTAAAGACTCTGTTCTCTTTTCCTGATTCCTCAGTCCATCCTTGTGACAACTGGACAGAGAAAGTGGTTCTGATTCTTACTAGTGTGAATCTGGGGACTTGCTGGACAGCAGTGAAGCTTTGCCAGCAGCTTTAGACAATTACCATCAATTCCAGAAAATAGCTCAGCTCAAAGGCTGAGTCTGAGAAGTTTCATGTGCATGAATCCAAGTGATATTTTCACACGGAAATACAAATTGTGAATATGCATGAGAGGGAGAGAGAGATTGTACTCATTTCAGAAATCTGGCTAAGATGTTATTCCCACCAGGACATATGATCATTGAAAGAAAATGGAAAAGCATGGAAGCACCAGCTGTTTGTGAATGAATCAGATTTGGCCTGGTTAACATAAGAGATGAATCAAATATGGTTTTGTTAGGATGATAAAGATTGATGAATTGAAGAAGGTTTTGAAACTCTCTAAGGATTCCTCTGAACATGGTGTCTGGCTGGTAAAAATACCTATGCTGTTAAAGAAATATTAAATCATTATTGAGTTATTTACTCCTTCACCTTCAAGTTAGACTCCTTATCAGTTCCCTGCTGACACCATCCTGCAGCATCCTAACAAAATCAAAGATCTTTAGGCTTCCCTATTTGAAAAAGGAAGGTGCAGGTTTGTGTGAACATCAGCCCTGGGTCGATGCCTGCATATAACATGGGTTGTCTTTACTTAGCTTGTCTGCTCATCTGTTGGGATGAGTTATTAACTGAAATTTGTATATCTTCAACTATAAGTGTGTTATAGAGAGTAAAAAAATATACATGTTACATAGGAGAAGGTTGTTTCACTGAGAGCTGCTGTGTCAATCCTGTGCAAGCTAATTCAGATTAATTTTCCAGTATTTTGGGTCTTTTTTTAAAGAGGGGAGAAAAAAGTCCAGGTGTAGGTTTGTAACTGCAGTGCTACTGTCAAATGCTGTTTGTAGCATTGTATACACAGCAGTGCATCAGAGCTGTTGAGGAAACTGGGTGGAATGTTTTGTGTTTGTAATGTCACCAGCAGAATAGTCAGTTAAAGGAGGTAAGTCCTGTAATGAGTGACTTCTGCAGTTTACAGAATATATATATATATAACTGCAAAAAATGATCAGCTGTAACATGAATGATTTAGGGTATTCTTGGCCCAGATTCTCCATTGACATGTGTGCACATTGGCTCACACAGACCTGTATGTTTGCACACCCGGAGCCAGCAGGGTGGTTATGGGATGTTCTGCAGTGCCACCACACTTGCCTGTCACGGCTGCTGTTTCTGCCACCAGCACTTGCTCTGTTGCAGCTGTTGGGAGGGGGGAAGAATGCCCTTGCTCTGGGATTCTCATATGTCCTACCTGCAGAAGACAGTAACTTGGAAACACAAAAGCAGAAACTTACAGCTAAGAACAAAACAAACAAACAGGAAACTTTTTAAAGAGACTTTCTAAGGGCGTCTGCTCCACATTGCAGCTCTAGCTCCAAGTGAAATTGCCTTGGTTTGACTTTCTGCAAATCAAAGATGCCTTCTGTTTAATTTCATTAAAATGTTTAGCTATGCTTCATTGTTACCACATTAGATAGCAAGCACAAATCCAATAAATTGTAAACCTTGCTTCCATTTAGTTAAAAGCAACTTGCTTGTTCACAGTCTTGGAGATTGTCTCTTTTAGAAAATAATTTATCCTCAAAGGTAAGCAACCTTGGTCAACTTAAAGCTCTACTTAATCCCATGAGAGTGATTGATTTTTTTTCTGCTTAGTCTACTGTCATGCGAGTCATTAATTTACTTCATTCTGGGTTTATTTATTTAGATAGAATGAGAAAAAAAAAACAAAACAGGTTGCTACTAACAATTTTTTATTTCCAAGAGGAAAAAAACCCCCTCTGTAGTGCCTAATATTGCAATGTTATTCTTATGTTAATTCATGCTTTTAGATAATAGTGATTGATAGATGTGTTTTTCCAAGTTATATACTCACTCTAAAAACTGCCAGTGTCATTTGAGAAGTAAGACAGTGTGGATGATTCAGCTCAGAATGTCTAACACTAGTTTGTTTAGGTAAATCTAGAGTAATGGCTTTCAGAATATTAAGGGCAAGGTTGAGAGTGACAGTAACTCTAATGCAGAGCTGTAAGAGTCACTTTGTTATTATAAGAATTCCTTCCAGTGACAAAATACTGTGATTTTATTTAATGAGGGAGGCTGTTAGAATAATGGGGATTTTGCATCAGTCTACAGTGATCCGAGTAGCACTCCTCTAGGTTCTAAGTCACTCCACAAATCTGCTGGCTTTGAAGCAATAAAGCAGTCAAGGAGTGCTTCTGAGCTTGGCTTGTGTCAGTAACTGTGCAGGTCTAAATCCTTTCTCCTGCTCTGCAGCTCTGAAGGGACTGGAGAGCAAAGCCCAGCAGCTGGATCTGTGGGAGCCACTGGGGCTGGGTATTTACAGGCCATCCTGGGTTTTGTCTCTAGCCTGCTGCTTATCACTTACCATTTAGACATTGGGCACGCCAGTGTTTTGAGGATCTTGCCTGTTTAGTCTGACCTCAGTATTGAGCTTTATTTGACCCCCACGTGGTGACCGTGTGGAGTTAGACACAAAGTCCCCTCCTCAGTCCTTTGGAATTTCCCACTTGAAGTCTGCTCAGGATGGTAGAGCCACGACTCACTCTGACATATCTTCCAGTCCATTTACTGGTAACCAAAAATGTTTAGTTCCCTGCAAATACTTACACATTTCACTCTCCTGGTACAATGAAAGTTCAATGGTTGTATTTGCATTTAATAGGCAAAAGGAGGCAAGAAGAGCCAATGCTGTGCTCTAGTGTCCTGGGGAATTTACACAAGGTGATGGAAAAGGCAAGCTAGGGAGCTAGAGATGTCTAGTAAACATTGCATTGGAGTGAGCTTTGTCAGAGTTTTGTACAGGATCATGTTGTGAGGGTGGACAAACTTTGCTTTGGCCTGTGCAGAAGGAATGTTTTCTCTTCAAGATGTTCATTTGTCCCCACAGAAGGAACAATTTCTGGGGAGTTCAGAAATAATAGAAAAATTAGGAACTAAAATCTTGTACTATCAGGTTAAACATGCCTTTTGTCTGTAGCATTAGAAACAAGCTTTCTGGTCTACTAGTCATTCATAATACTCTTTTATTAGATTCACTAAAGTGTTCTATCATTTTCTTCTGAAAAACGGGCATCCACTCCAGCAAGAAATCAAAATCTTTTTAGGTACTGCTTTCAGAATGCATTATTTCAAATCTTTCTTGATGTAGTATAAAGCATTTTAGAAAATGTGAATCATGTTATTTGAAATGGTTAGCATAAGAAAATAAAAGGCTGATATTAACTGGTGTGATTTTTATTGCAAATTTTTATTACATTTTGGACTTACTAATAAAAACTATGGTTCCTGAATAGTGTTTTATAACAAATGCTTAGTGAATGATTTGCTTCAATTAAAGATTGCATAGCTCTATATGACACTGTGGAAAATATACATAGGAATAGTTGAATGCATATGATTATTTTATTTTTTGTGAAAGCCCTAGAGGACTATAATTTTCACGTTGGCTGAAATGTTTTGTAACTGGTATGAACTGGCTTGAGCCTTCTCAAACAATAATAAATGACATTGCTAGAAGGCAACCATAGTAAATTGTTGACTGCACTGCCGTGCAGGTTACTGGTTTTTTTATCCCTCATGATCTCAATAGTAATGACACTAAGGGAATAAATAAAACAATTTCTCCAGAGTATGTCTAATTACATTGGATTTTGTGTCCAGGAAAATTAAGATATAATAGTATGTCAGCAGACCCGACCCTGATAGCACAAAGACAGTTTTGTTAGTATTGATCTCAGAGTTGTTTGCAGTGGACTCGGGTGATGGCAGAAATTGAATGAGTAAGTCCAGATTAGCACTACTTAGCATTCTGTATTTATTAGAGTGGCAAACCTCTGCAGTTGTAATTACTGCTCTGCATTACAAATGATGTAATTTTTACTCCTTGGAACTTGCACATTGCAATGAGAGGGCTGAGGCTTTTTAATTTTAATATGCCTTTTAGACTAGGTGTCTGAATGCAGAGCTGAGGTTAACTGCTAGCCCTGAGCCACTGCTCTTGCACTGTAGCGCTGGGTAGGGTATTTGCAAGGGGTAAATTCCATCCTCTGGGCAACTCAGTGAAGTTTCTCAGAACGTGTCTGAACTTCATTTGTTTCTTCCTTCCTTGCTTCCTGTAATTCTGAGAAATTTCCAAATTTATTCTTAGCCAGACCTGTACTTCCAGATAACTAGAAGTCAGTGGGATTCAGTGTCCTTCATGCACTGATAACTTCTATTTGAAAAGCATCTAAGTAAAAACAGGAGAGACAAATTTGAGAAGCCAAAACATCAAAAACAGGATGATAACTGACAGTTTTACAAACTCTCTACATTTAGACCTCTGAAAACTGTGACATAATGCTTTTTTACTTCCACTATGGCAACCTATGCAGCTAAAACACAGTATTTAGTTGTTTTTCTTTAAGTATTTTTTAAAGGCAAGAGTTATATACTTACAATTGTGGATATAAACACATCACCAGTATTCAGGGTTTGATTCCTTTTACTTGAATTACTGTAAGAGCAGTTGACTTCCTTCTGAGGTTTGCCTTGTGAGATCTTTTGAGACCCTATTTGATTATGTGTATGGATGTGATGAGGAAGCAGTAAGATTTTCTTATGAGTGAACAGAAAAGGACAACAGTGTGGTTCTGTGTCCTGTCCCCTGAATTAGGCTTCAGCCACAAGTTGCAGTCAGCAGACATCGTTCCATTTGTTTCACTTCCCCAAGTTTTTTTTTTCATAAAATTAAATGAGTGAAGGATTACTTCTTAAAAAAGCATTTCATCCAAGATGCTTAAAAACTAAGGGGTAAGTTCTGAGAACATTCAGTTCCTCAACCTGCTCCTTACAAATCCAGTTTTAAGCCTTGTCTCCTTCAAAACTCATGACATGTCGAAGTATCTGTAGAAACTCTAAAATGTACAAGTCTGTAATGTCACTAATTACCATTCGGGACAAAGGGACTGCAGTTTTTATAGATCAATACAGAAACTAAAACATCTTAGGTAATTTTATTCTCCTCGGAGGCATGGAGAACTTAGCTCGTTTCCATAGAATCAGGGATCTGCTCAGACTGATTCTGAGCCTGATGTTCTGCTCAAAGCCATGTGTGAGCTGAGTTCAGACCAGGCTGCTCAGGATTCTGCACAACTTTGCCACTAAATCTGTTCCAGTGCTTCATGACCCTGATAGTGACCTTTGCTCCTTTGTGCTGCTGTCACTTTCCCTGATCCAGGGGATGGCTGTTGTTCCTCCTCAGCCCTTGCTGCTCAGTCAAGAGCCTGCCTTGGCCTTCCCAGTGACCTCCCTGCAGCAGCTGGCACGCTGCTCTCTGCTCCTCCCAAAGCCTCACTTCTGCTGGCTAAACCCATCCCTTACGTAGACCTGCTTTCTCCAAAAACGTGAGATTTTTTTAGCCAGGAAAGTTTCTACGCTGAAACTCCATCAGCTCTATTTTCAGAAGGCCTCCAATCAGTCAGTTCAAAATAAAGATGATCTTTCGCTTATAAGTCACTTGAAATCTCCCAGCTGGGTCACCCTGCTGGAGTGTGATGATAAGTTGTGGTATTAAAATAGCAGAAGTGGAGCAGGAAGCTTAGGCAGTCCCAGAGCTTTTCCCTGCCTGCTCTGTGCCAGCTGCCCAGGGCTAACGCAGCACTCGGAGCTTTTCCAAGTTAGTTAGCTTGTACTATTCACCAGGGAGAAGGAAAAAAAGGGAACAGAATTCTGGAAAAAGAGAAAACACATTTCCAACAGAGAAACCTGCAGTCAGCTGGTATGATTGCTTCCAAGAAAAAAAAAAAAGAAAAAAAAAGAAAATGTTCCATGTACCAATGACTTCCCCAGGAGCCCTCCTGAGCTCACTGCAGTAACTAGAACTGCAATTGGAAAAGACACTGTAACTCCTTAGAATTGTGTTAAGTCCTAAGTTTCTCAGGGTAAGATGGAAATTTGTCAGAAAAGACAATTAGCCTAAAAATATTTTGCTTTTCATTATAGACTCTAAAACTTTTACTTAATATATGTGGCTTTCACTGAGAAAAAAAGAAAAAAAAAAAAGAAAAAAAGATAAGGAAAGCTTTTCCAGAGGAGTTTTCTGCTGTCAGAGTGTTCTCAATATGGACTAGGAAAGAAGAAGTACAGGGCAGGGAACTAGACTAGCTAGACAAGCTGTAGCCTGCTAAGTGTATTAACAAGGGTTGCTTCACACCCCTCTGAAGCAACAGCTCTAGCAGCTCTTCATAACACGCCTCTGTTAGCTCTGCACGCTGCCAGGGGCTTCTCAGTGTTCATTCCTGCAAAACAGTACTGGGCACAGTCCTGTCTGTTTACAGTGTAGATGTGCATACCTGGTATTTTCAGAAACTCCAGCTGCACCCTTGCATCGGTCAATAGGTACAGGAGCTGCTCTGTGGAGAGAGAGAGGGAATTACGTTAGGAAAGTTTAGCCCTACTCACTGCTGGTTGTGCAGAAAATTGTAAAATTAAAAGCTTTATACAGCAAGACATGAAAATATTTCAAGTACTCCTTTTCTACTGAGCATTGTCATTAATTCTCAAATGAAATATCACTTTTCTGGTGTGTAAATCATTCAGGTTTGTGCTTAAGGAATACATTCTTCCTACAGGCTTTTACACTTCTGGAATTCCTGTCTGCTCTGCTGTTGATTCTCTTTGAACAATTCTAGTTCAATCTCCCATATATTGTTCAAGCAAATAAGCTTCTTTCTTTTTTTTCTTTTTTTTTTTTTTCCTTTTTGTAAACCAAAAAGGAAAAACCTCAGGTAGACACAGGTAGAGAGGGACAGTGTGGGACTCCAGACTTCTGGATGTTCCTAGTGTGGACATGTCACTCATACACAGTTGTTATATCTGCAACATGACATAGCTAGTCTCACTTCACTGCACTTGTCTTTTTCCTTTTTACAGTACTCTATAGTCCATTCTTCTTACTCTTATGTATTTAGTACAACCAAAGGCTTGGACCTATGATGAGAATAGCTACTCCAAATATATGGAAAAAGTAATCCTATTTAATATTTTTAATATAAATTTTAAAAACCCAATTATTTAAGAAAACGTCAACATTTTAAAATATTTTGGTTGGGTAAAATAATGTTCTTTTAAGACTTTAGATCTTTATTTCTATAGAAAAGAGTTCAGTTTTCCTATTAAAAAATTACTTTATAGTGTATGTGCACTATAAAAAAAATTGAATCATAATTAAATCAGAAATACAAAAACTTGCAGCATTGTTAAAGGTACTGGAATATTAATTAGTGTTTCTAAGTGTATTGTGATGAAATTGAAATAATCTCACAATAGGACTTTATTTGGATGGAACCAGATTTTTCTGTGAAAAATTGTTGTCATTTTTTGACAGGCGGGTTCAGGAGAACAATTAAAATATGAATCAGTTGTTTTCATTGCTATCAGTGCAGACTTTCTAACATTTCAATGATGCACTGCAAAATTATTCCTGCCTATTCTCTGTAGAAATCCAGCAAACAATATTCCTCCAGGTACCGCACTTCATAGGCAGTGTCAACCGCTGAAAAATAACCTGGTGACAACAGCTTGAAAAAGGATCCCAAGCTAATGGAGCAGTGGCACAAAGCCTCGTGTTGTTAAAAGCATGATGGACGAGAAGGGAAGAACGGGCAGAACAGTGGCACATGACAAATGAACAGGCATTTCATGACAAAGGACTTCCCTCTTGTTTTCCAACACGCTGCTCTCTGCAGAATCCGCTCTGAATCCTGGAAGTGGTCTGTTGGCAGCAGCCAGCCATGTCAGATGCTTCTACCTTCTCTGAGCAAGAAATCTGTATGGATGTGTCTTTGGAAGAATTTCCAATTGCAGAGCTAGGCTAAATAAAATGTCATTTTCTGAATAAATTAGGATTTTATGCTATCATCTGAATTACTAATGTCAGCCTCTGTAATATAATGTTTATGCTTCTCCCGAGGCAGCCTCTTCAATTTTGCTTACACCTGTGGCTTAATATAGGACAGAAGGTTTTCCAAAGACTGATGCTCCCACTGGAACACTGCTGATTTTCGAGAAAAGCCTTGAAAATGATTTGAGTGTTTCTATGTAAAGCTCCAGGTCTTGTAGTTGTTAATTTGAACAGGCTTTCTGACGTGCAGGTATCAGCTACCACTGGGAACTGCTTTTGTTTTATAGCTCATAGTCTTTACCTTGTAACCTTGGACAAGACAACTAAAATTGGTTTAATTTTGTTTAGTTTGTGAAACTACTTTACCTATCACAATTGGTTTGATGGATAGTTATCAATTCCCTCTGTTGCTAGAAAGAAGTAAGTTCAGTATCCCATAATGATCAATGGAGTGTAGAAACATTTTAATGAATGCTTGTATGAAGTAGTTGCAGCAGAGCTTTTTAAGGGTTGCAGATGTATTTTTCATCTGATGCATTTATTTGTTTCCCCTAAGTTAGCATCTTTATATGGAGCTTGTTCAGAACTATTCAGAATTTACTGTTGGGTTCTGTTAGGAATTTTTTGTTTAATTCATCCATCTCCACTTTTTTCCTAGTAAATTCAGAGATGGTGAAATATGGTGTAATGGCAATCTGTAGTTGAAACACCACTAACCATACCCAGAGAAAGTGACCTATCATTCTAGTAGTTTTTAATTTGAGCACCTTTGGGTCCACTGTAAATTCCAGAGTTTTACATTCGTTTTAAGCTAAACACAACCTAGCAACCCTTTCTCCATGGGGCTTTGCTCACTGTGGAAGTGTACGAGGAGCAGCAGGTTCCTTAGCTGAGTGTTTCCTCAGGTGCTGGCTCAGGCTGACAGTACAGAGGTTTTTTTCTACCTCTTGAGTGGCAGCTGCCAGCAATCCACCTGTCTTGAGGCCCATACTCAGCTTTTTGTTTCACCACTGTATCTTTCCTTTTAAATGGCAAACACATTTCCCTTCAAATAGTAGCTGGTTACATTCTAATGCTTTGGCTTCCAAAACTTTTTAAACTTCAAGGCAAAATACTTTCATGTTTATTTTGCTGAGGAGAGGTGTGGGGAAAATCATTTCGGTTTTATCCAGGACTTGATAAAAATCCAAAGCCAAGGAGCACCGCTTTTTATGGCACCCTGAACAAGCTATTTGCATAGCTCTGGGTGATCAGCACTCTTGGCATTGCAGAGGAACTCGGTGTAATACAGTGGAGCTGGGCAGGCAATCACTCTGAGAACAGGTTGGATTTTCAAGCTCAGAGAGTTAATGCCTCCAGACCAGTGTAAATCCTGTTTATCCTCTCAGGTGACGAGCTAGATCGACAGATTGTATGGAGAATCTTTCCCGAGCCCTGCCTTTAACCCACTGGCAACAGCTGCCTTCTCGGGCAGACTCGTGGTAACTGTAGGAGGCAGAAAACAGAGTAAATGAAGCAATTAGAAACACTTGTCATCATCATCTCATTTTTAAGTTGGGTCGCAACACTCTTCCTAGTAACTTAGCTGTGTGTTTTGAATTGTCATTTACTCCACTAAGTTCAATTGCAAATGTTAGATAGCAGCTGACTTCTGGTGGTGAAGTTGTGTCAGTAGTTATCAGCTGGTTTGGTTTGGTTTATTTAACCTGGCAATATTGGTGTGCCCAAGCATTTGTAAGCTCCTGTATTCCAGTCAATACAACTGTTGCTTTAAAGAAGTGGAGGACTGCAATTTCCTGCAGGTGTGGGTGTTGCAGACAGTACAAACTCTACCACTGCTGTTCTTGCACAGCATCCCTCGGCTGAGTGAGAACACCCTCTAGTGAATCCAAGGGCAGCTCCACGGTGTCTTTGCTGAGTATGGTTGGGAGAAGGGGCTGGCACTGAATAAAGAGTTCAGCAGTTAAATCGCTTTGCTTTGGTTCCCACCTCTGTTCTTTGGGATTTCTCTTCACCCGAGTCTCAGTGTGCTAAGGTAGGAATGCTGATGCTGCTGTTTGTGATATGCTCTGAGATTTGGAGCTAGTAAATGCTGCCCAAGTGGGAGGCAGTGTTCAAATATTGACAGATTTGATAAATACTTTTGGTCTCCACTGTGTGCTTGAACACTGATAGTGGCATTGGAGAAATGGACTTGGGGTACAAATAGCATTTATACCAATATCCTGCTCAGTGCAATGTGTCATTATGGGGTTTAGCAGATTCCTAAATTTACTGTATATTTACTTCTAAAAGATTTAATTAAATGTTTATCTACTTGCATATTTTTTTAGACGCATCTTGGGCCAACTCAAATAGCAGGCCAAATAAAACCCCTAAAAATATTGCATGGCGGAGTTTCCATTCACGTATTTTTAAGATCTTAAAAATAAAACTCTGAAGTCCACCTTAGCTCAGAAAAGTGGCAACTCTGGGAGAAATTGTCTCCCACTTATTTCTGAGTGAGCTCTGAAAATTTAGATATGCAGCAGAGTGCATTAAATCAGTTGAAAAAACCAATTACACTGGAAAAAGGATCACTACTTGTGTTGTCATCAGTCACAGGGCAGCAGTTTTGTCCTTCAGAACGTAGATTCTGTATGAAAGCCACAGAAAACCAGTCCACAGGGTCTTACTGGGTGTTTGCCCTTCTGTTTTGCTCTCAGCTGGAGACTTTGTTTCTTCTTTGATTTTTCCTATTTAGTTTCTGCAAGTGCTAGAAAAAAATACCCCTTTAATACTACAAAAATCTGTTCTTTTCACAATTTGCAGTGTAACTTATATCCTGATTTTTTTCCTGAGTAATGCTTGAAGTCTTCACAATGCTCTCTGTTAACCAATCAATCAGTGATGTCCAATTCTGTGCATTTGGTTTTCTTTCGCAGTTTGTTTCTAGCGATAGAACCCTGAGGACTCTTGATGACAAGATCTTCTGGCTACATCTTCTGAGCTTAATTGCCATCAGGCTGTATTTATGATCCCGTATCGTAAGTGTAGGGAAAGCTTCTGGAGCTTGCTCTCTGGCTTAGTTTGCAGTAGCCAAAGCCCTGGAGACGTCAGCACTTCACTGTGCTTGGAAAGTGCTGAAGTGTGTTGTTCCACCAGATTGGGTGGCCTACACAGCAGCTCTAATAACAAATGGCTCTGGGTTTATTTCTGGGGATGTAACTGCAAGTGCATTGTGTTAAGGTTGCCTTCTGACTATTAGGCAATAATTTCTAAAGAGCCTCCCATTCTCTCACTTCTGAAATGAAACATGAGTATAACCTGGAATGAACCCGTGTCTTATGTTTTTATTCATTGTTTGTTGACCCTGTGGTCAACCCTCTGTCACTATGATTAATCATTCAGACTCCACTTGTCCACAAAGACAATTCAAGCCTTTTCTTCAGAGGAAAAGGTGAGTGGAAGGAAATAAAACAAAGTATTAGCGAAGCAAAATGGGTTAATCTTTGACATGATAATTTATACTTGGACTAGCAAAGCAACAGGAGTACTCTTGTATGTGAATGATGAATAGCTGCTATGGTTGCATCTGTGACAAGTGATTAATAAAGTTTGTGATTAAAAAAAATACTTCCTTTTCTTTTCCTTAAGTGTGCAAATCCTAGAACTCCACTTCATGTCTGCGCAGTGATTCAATTACAATGCAGACCTATTTGTAATTCAGATGTCACTCACCATTACTCATGCAAACGTCTTCAAAATGAAGTTCACTTGATCTGTTAAGTACAAAAGAACTGGGAAATCTAACATGTCCCCAAAAGGCTTTCTAGCCCATAGAGGAAAAAAAAAAAAAGTCTGAGATGCAGCAGCTTCTTCAGAAGAATGTAAACTGTCAATAGGAAATTTCTTACGTGTAAAAATAGTATTATGAGACTTTAAAAAGTAGTTATGAGATAGAAATGGAACCTGTGAAGTTCAGCTTTATTTCATAGTTAGAGCAACAACTTGCATTAAACCTCAAACATATCCAGGTGTAGCTGTGGTTTTCAGGTACTTGGTTTGGGTTTTGTGTTTTGGTGGTTTGGTTTTTTTCACCATTAACTACATAATGCTATGACAAGCTGTGTAAGCTGAATGGAAGTCATTCTCAAAGATGTTACCTGACAGCTTCAACCAAATATTTCTTTTTAAATCCATACGTGCCCTTTCCCAATGAAAATTTGCACAGATTTGTTTACTCCGACCCCTGCAAAGTGAAGCCTTTCAGAGCTCATTTGCAAATGCATCACATAGTAAGCCCTAGACTGTTCAAAATCTCAGAATAATTAAAAGGCTGTTACATAAGAAGGTAAGATTGACAGCAGTGATTTAAATGAAAGCTTCAGTTAACTCTGAATCCACTCTTCCAACAGTGGGTGGATGGTAGCAAAGGGAATCGAGTGAGGAGGGAATGTGCTCTCTTTGTTATACTCCACCAGTTGCTGGGAATCTGTAGCTTCCTAAGCTACAATTTGAATTCAGACCATAATGTTTAATAGCTATTAATATATTATCAATTCCTGTAAGCACTTTTTAAAGCCATTTGTATTTTGGGCCCCATGGCATTCTGTGTCAGTGACCTTCACAGTTTCAAATATGAATTGCACGTTTTACCATCTTAAACTTGCTATGTGAGCATTTCTTTGCTTTTTCTTCAAGTTCCTATTTCATAAGGAGTAGTGAGTAGCCTTTCTTTACATTGTTTACTGGGAATGATTTTGTAGACCCGTTTCATATTTTCTTTAGGTCATCTCTTTCAAGATGAAAACTTCCATCACTTCATATTTTCTCCCTTGAAATCTGTAACACATGTTCCAATTCTCTTTTTTTAAGATGGGGGCTCAGTAGCTCAGATAGATCCATCATGGTTTTACACAGCAGTGTAAGGATGTATTTAGGGTTGTTCTGAATTTCTTTCTTAATTCTGACATTCTTTTTGGCTGCCCCCGACTAGAACTGGCATTTTCCAAGCAGCATCTGCAATCACTACAAATCGCTTTCTTTAGTAGCAACAGCAACTGAGCATCATCTGTCTTGATGCTTTTGTTTGTTATTTTTAATGCTTTATATTATCACTTCTCACCATGAATTTTCACATTCAGATATTTGACCCAAATGCCAGTAGAATGGTGTGCTGTTTCCCCATTTATGGGCAGACTTTTCTTCTCTAAAGATATACATTGCTTATCGGGACAAAGGAAGTTTAATCTAAAACTCCTCATGACAGCCTCTTTGACTTGGGTAATCTGCAATTGGTCTGTAGATGTACAGGCTTTACACTTTCCTAGCAGTCTAATAAGGTTGGAGTGATGGATTGGCACAGAAGCCGTGGCACAGGCACTTTCTGGAAGCACCACTGCAGCTGATCAGAATTGGAGGCAATAACATCAAGTGACATTTGTCTTTCATGCACTTAAAGTGCATCAAGCAACACTTACTTTAAAGCGACCAAGTAACTGTTGTCAAGAAATTTCTATGAGGCCTAACAAATGATTTCTTTCTTTGTATTCATTTATCTGATACATAAGGTGAGAGCATTGTCTCCCTGATTTATGGAAATGCCATTGCTAGCTTCAGGTGGAGGCTTTTGGAACAACATTTGGTGCATTTGTCAATGTGTTGAGGTTGTCCGGAATTTTCTTTTTCTTTTTTTTTTTTTCTTCAAACTATTTCTGACCAGCCAGCAAAAATTACCTTTGGTAACACAAGACAGTGAACTTGACATGAAACACAACATTTTGCTGTATTTGTGATTATTTCATAAGTAGGGATTTGGAAATGAGTACATGGAGAAAGAGAAATCTAAGAGGAGGAAGTGGCTCTGTTCTCGGTGTGTCTGCTGGTCCAGCTCTGCAGGTATCTCCGGTGCCTCTCAGGTCCAAGTTCTAATCCTACCACTGAAGCTTCACTTTTACTAATAGTGATGTTTTCATTATCTCTCTGGAGAAGTGAATAACAGTCTATAGTTTGAAATACCAGATAAAAGGGAAGAACCCCAGTTTGAGTCAGTATTCCATTGTGCAGCTCTTAAACTAAATAGAAGAGCTTCAGCAAAAGCATTTGAGAGTAGATGCAAAAAAAATCAGTTGAGTAGTGTGTATGGTCACTTGGAATCTCATCATTATATTAACCTTCTAATATTAGGCTGTGATTTTCTATTATTCTCCAGTTTCTTTTGAAAAACAACTTATTTTCCAAAACATTACCTCATTTACATTGCTGAATGAAGTAGAGGTTTTTGGTGGCTTGACCATTTAAGTCTTATTTGATCTTGCTTGTTCTTTGTCCTCCTAAGCTAGGGAGAAAAGGTTCAGCGCTCAGCCAAAGAGAATGCAGACTCAGGCAGGCCTGCAGTTTGCGTGTTGAAAACTCCACACAAGTTGATACCATCGTGTCTCATTCAGACTTTGCCAGCAGCAGCTGCTCATTAGTTTTAACTAAGGTATCTTTAGACAAAGTGTGAAGTGGGATTAAACCCTGCGTGGGTCTGTAGTCTCTGGGCTCTCTAAGGTGTGTAACACTGCCAGTGACTGCTGGAGAAACAGAGAAGGGTCCCTCTGTTTCCCACTGGTAGTAGCGGTTACTTGATTTACAGCATTTCTTTCAAACAGCAAACTGCCAGGAGTATTTCTTTCTTTCTAAATAAACATGTGTCACTACTTGCAGAGACCATAGTATTTACGTGTAGCTGGTGATATTTTAATTAACAATTTCAGCATGTTGTTTGCCCTGTGAGTTCAATGGGAAAAACTCTGCAAATAAACAGCAGTTCCCTCTTGGACAATCACTCTGTAAATTAGCTTACTCTGTCAATAAGGCGCATGCCTATCAGCCCCTTCAAGGCAGCAGGGGGCAAGGATGTTCATTTACTTAAGCAGTAGGTTATACTATTAGTGTGTGTGATTGCTGTTAATTAGGATATGTGTAGATGTCTCTGTGCTGCACAGTTTGTAATATAAAACCTTTAAGCATTGAGGCTATTAATGAAGTCAATAAATAGTTCTGTTAGGAGACTTTTTGTGTTGTTTGTTTTATTACTTCCTCTGTTTTGCTGTTATTTATTATAATAACAGTACTGTAGTCAAAACATAACCACGGGCTGTGCAGGAACAGCAAAGCAGGATTTTTGCCTCGCAGAATCTGGAGGGGAAGGGGCTGTATGCACCGACGTTTGGCCTGTAAGTCTAAAACAGGAATGCAGCTCTAGTCCAACTATGAATTATAAGTGACTTCAGAATTTCCATTTGATATTCTGTTCACTGTTTAAATATGCTTTTCATATCCCTTTGACTTGAAATAATTTAAGCATTTGCTTAGTTCTCATAATCCATCATAAATGGTCTCACTTGCATTTCCTTGTAAACAAGGTTATATGAGTGTATATTTGGAAGACCAGACTGTATGAATATGCATTTCTAATTTAAATTTTAAACCCAAATGTGTATAGCAAATCCTGAATTAATAATGGCTGGGTTGTGCTGTGCTATTAGCTACATATAACCTTTCCCTGACATCAGTAGCAGGGTCAATTCAAAGCCTTGTCACAGTGAGCATGTCTTTCAAGGATATAATCTAAAGGCATGTTCTGTTTACATGGAAAAAAATCAGTTGAAGGGGAGTTATATATGAAAATTCACCCATTACTTGAAGACAGAGCCATAGCATTGGAAGTCTCACGTCCTAATCATGCTCCCAGAGTATAAGCACATGCAGGTGAGTTAGTGTTTTGTCTGTCTAAACATCCCAGAGAAGGAAAACAAGGCAGTGTAGTTGGTGTTGGGCTGTTGTACAGGGGGAGCCTTCCCTGAGGCATGGTGGTGGGAACGGCTTGTAACTGCATCCCCCAGCAACCTCCCTGTGTCCCAAGGCAGAACATGGCACGCCCACTTTTACACTCCAAACCCTCTTGGAGACATCTGGGGGTTTAACTGGAATATTACAAGAGTCCAGTAACCACCCCCCACCCCCCCAACAAAGAAACAGAAACAGAAAAACCTGCCAAGTGCAACTTTTTGTAGAATAAATATAGCCAGGGATGAGGCAGTGAGGGGTTGGTCCCATGTGTGAGTCCTGGGCTCAGAGCAGGCTTCCAGTGTTTGCATGTGTAAGCTGGTACACGGGGAAGACAGTGCTTGCAAGCATCTTCCAGCTGCTGCAGTGGGACACTGTATCCCCGACGGCTCGGTGCATCCTCTGGCAGGGTGGTTCTGAGATGTGACACTGAACCAGATCTCTGCTAGAAGTTGCTAGGCATCAGTCTTACCAGAGCTCCTTGGAAATGCTCAGCCGGTGCCAGGCGCAGCAGCAGATGTGTTTGCAGAGGAAGTTTTCCAGGCATGAACAGCTTTGCTGAGCTTGTACTTCGGCTGAGCTGCTGAAAAAAAAAAGGCTGGGCAGGACTTCAAAACCATATTGTGGAATTTAGAAGATAAACAGGTTCTTTTTGAGCTCAGGAAGGATGACTGAATTTCAGAAGACAACCAAGAGCATTAAAGGTGCCTGCAATTAGAGTGAAAACTCATTCCCTCAGACCTTCTGTTGGGACTCAGTGCTTGGAAATTGAATAACATGACCAGTGTGAGACAAGGAAAGTAGAAATAGCCACCAGTACACTTGAAGGACTTGTAAAGAAATTTATCCTGATGGCCATTTCATTTGAACAGAAACAAAGCAATGCTTTGTGACACTTGTGATCTGAAACAATAGTCTTAGGTTATGCACTGTAGCTAGTCCAGCTATTATATCTGATCATGGTAACAGAAGAGGAGATGGATTTATACTTTTGGATGAGTTGAAGAATTATTTGTGCAGTGAAAAATCTCAGTAATTGCCATAAGGCTTTCCCCATGCAGAAGATGCAGGGACTGTTCTGACAACATAAGAAGGGAACAGATTATTGGAAACTGTTCTAGCACACCTTCTAAGAACAAAATTCTTGGTACATTTGCTGTGATAGGAGTTCTGAACACATGGAGCTACAGGGAGGCTGCAAAAATTTTGCACAAAATTCCACTGTAGTCTTACCTGCTAGAACAAATACAGATTGCCTGATTACAGCAGTCAGCCAACCAGGATTTTATGTTTATTGGGATTTTATTGACAGTTAAAAATCATCAACTTAATGGGAAAGGAGCTTGGTGTATTCACATTAAATTAACTCATTAAATTTGAGATGAGAATGGTACTCCAAAAAGTCTGTTTTTTTGGTGTGGTTTCTCAATGAGCAGCTCCAGGAGTGCCTAGGCTGTGAAATGCCATCCCCAGTACTTTGAGGGCACTAGTAAATGGATGAGAAATGGTCCATTGTCTACATAACTATTTCTAATAGATCAGTGTAACTCTAGTAGAAACCTTTGTACTAAACAGAAATGGTTTTATCTTTGCCAGTGCATTACCAGTTTATAATTTCATCTTTGACAAACTGCCATCTGTATGCAAATATTAGGCAAATGAGAACACTTGCTCCTGTGCAGCACTGGCACAGAGTTCATGCAGTTTTCCAAGCAAGTATGCTGTACATGGGAGAGCTTTCAAGACCAAATGCTGTGTAGCCAAGTTTTCAGTGACTTCCCTGACAAAATAGTTTCGAAACTACAGGAGGCACTTCAATCCAAAATGTGGAGGAACATTCAAACAAATCATCACAAAATTGATAGATATGTGTATTCTTCATCTGAAATGGTCTTAATATGTTTTTCTAGTAAAATTATTTATCTTTTGACAACTGACCCATTGCATATGTATTATATATTTTTTTTGTTTTTTTGCTGTATCGCTCAGGTCCTGTTTCATATAAAGATTCCTATGTTGTTCTTATACTCTTGTAATAATTTTCAAGATGCATCCACAGCTTTGGTTTTCAGAGTCATTTTTCCCTTCCTATGCTTTGATAACATGCAATAGTAAAGTTAACATTACTTTATCTGAAACATCAGATTTTCTAAGAGAGATGGAGCTGTGAAACCCATTGACAGATTTCTTCTTTAACTGGCCTGTCCCTGATGATTTGGAGGCATATGAAATATCTGTGATGCTTCCATAGGCCTTGGGTCAGCAAGTTTCCTTCAGTCAGCACACAAGTTTACAAATGATAGAGAATTCTGTGCTTTATATCACCTGAGCTACAGTTCATCTTGATATTGTGCTCTAAAACTGAGTCATGATGCAGAACAGTTGTGCTTTGCTCTTCATTGTTTGCATGCTGTTAATGGTTAATCTGAAAGTTAAGCAAAAGGAATGAAAATGTGAGAGAAAGAAGGCAATTCTCCGGACAGTTACAAGAACTTTTACGCATGTGTTGTTATTACAAAGGATTAACTGCCATTTACTAGTGGCAGCTGCTTGAAATCAGTCAGTAAATGGAAATACTTTTCAGCTAACTTTTGAAACATGAGAAGCCCCTGCTAATTGTATATTGCATCTTCAAAAGAAAATTCACATTTTTCATGTCTTCTGTAACACTCGTGCTACTGAATTACTTCATTTTCTGACCTTTAATAGGGTGTCCTGGCACATGGTCAGCTTGTGACAGTGATTAATTACTATTAATGTACTTGATCAGTATTCTGTCAAGGGATACTGGGGATTGGCTATTAAAGCTGGTGGTGTCCCACTAACGCAGTCCAGCACCCAGAGGGCAAATGAGAACACAGGGTGAAGGATTTGTAGGTTTCCTTTGCTGTATCTTAAATGAATGACTGATAAAGGAGCATCAGATTTCTTAGTACTATTGGAGTTCTCTTGTAATAAAGAAATGCTGGTGAAAGAGACCTTACAGTCCCAGATACTATTCTCTAGTTTCAGATCTAATTTTGTCTACATTAGTTTGATGTGCCTGGCCACGTTGTGATGATGCATTTCTGTATGTAAGCACTAAGTAGGTTGTTGTCATCCTGAAGTGTGTAAACATACTACATGGATTTAGTATCAGGGTATTTTGGAAACCAATGTGTACCAAGGACATAAATATCCTTGGAATCCAATGTTTCATGAAATCAGCAGAAGGGTTTGCAATAGCTGTAATCAGGCTGGTGTATGGCAGTGTTAATGTGACACTGTTTTGTATAGTATGAAATAGTTTATCTTTTTTTTTTTTTTCCACAAAAACCCACGCATGATAGTTACCAGCTTTCTGTATGTTTTTTATTGTGCAATATTAAGTAAGCTGCAGATGGATAAAACTCCTGAAATAGTGTTATCACAGCTAAATTGTAGACTGGGGAAATAAAGTTTATATCTCAACAGTCAAGAGAATCTAGAGATTTGAGGTTGACAGTTAAAACTGACAAGTAAAATAACATAATGAAGCCCATTTTCCCAAAGCACTGAGAACCTTCCTCTGGAAATCACAATTGTTTGGGTCAGATCAAGATCTTTACCCAAATCCTAAAACATTGTCACTACTGAAATTTCTGTCCATAACACTGAAAAATAGCAGTGATATTGTTCAACCCTGTTAGAGGAGGAAACAATAACTCTGAAATAAGCTTATTTGTGACTCTCACTAGCACTAAGTTTTATTGAGTGGATTAGACACCAAACAAACTCTGATCTGGCTGTAGCCTCCAGAGGCTTCCTGCTGTTCATCTGTGACAGAGGCAGGGAAGTTAGAGCAGGAACTGCACTGTGTGAGTGAGCACCTTTGGGTGCCAAGAGACCAGTTCCTGCTTATGACTGCACTGGTGTAACACCAGGGCCCCTGCTCTGTTCTGCATGCACCCAGCAGATCCATCCCTGTGCTTCAGTTCTCTTCAAGCCACTTCCTCTTGGCATCACCAAATCTGAAAAGGCTTGAGAAGTGCACAACATGTAATTCTAAGTCTGCTCTGATACATTTTTAGGTGGAGGCGGTAACAGATACTTCAGAATTGTCAGGGCTTTCAGACTAGGGAGAATTGAATCCTGGGGAAAAGGTTTCTTAAAAGCATGAAGCAACTCATACATGGAGATTGATTTGTAGAGCTTGCAGGCCTGCTTTACTTCAGCTCCACTGAACTATCTCGAGCTATGACACTTTACCATCTTTGACAGAAAAATGAGTGCTGATAGAAATGTAAATATCTTGGGAGGAACAGAAGTGATAACAATTAGTTTGGCAGAGGAGGCTTTAGAGGTGGAAGTGTCTTCTGTGTTTAGGCAGGAAAGCAGGCTGCAGGGGGAGTGCTCTGGGATTGCTGTTTGCTTGGTGCCTTTCTCATCTCAAACATCTGCATGGAAATGAGTGGGAAAGACTTATGTCAGCATGTTAAAGTTTAACTACGAGCAGCTACCTCATCATGAAAAATGTCTATTTAGATTTCAAAAATCGTCTTGGTAATGTTTAACATCTTTTCAAGCAGCACACCGTGTGTCACTCAGCTTTTTATTGTCCTCATTGCAGTTAATGTGGAAGTGCTGAAGTTAAAAAGAGAATACAGCCACAAAGATCAGTTATTTTTTTCCCATCACCTAGTAGGAATTAGGCTTAATGTGGTGTCTTTCCAAATGTATAATGTACAACTAAATGGTGTCTCGACTAAAATTCTTGGGAGTAACTGAATTTTTCTTGGGGCTACTAATGAAAAATGATGTGTAACTATGATCCATCATCGGAAATGACCGTTGGAGAAATTGGGTCATTTGTTAAGCTAGATCTAGTAACCAGACCCAGACTTATTTTTCAGATGGCATAGAAGATTATTGTGTATCAAAAGAGAAATAATGAAGAAAAGGCACTAATGTCAGGGGTGACTGGTACAGAAGTTATAATCTTCTGACTTAGAAGGTTGATTTTATTTTTATCATATTGTGCAGTCTCCTCTATCTGCTTAGTAACATCAGTAGAGAAGTTTCTCTCTTGTTCCTCATTGATCATCCCAGAGAGATGGTTGAACACCCTATTGGTGTAAATCCTTCTGAAGTGCTCCACGCTGGCCTCACCCCATTGTTAGGAAGCTGGCATGGGGCCTTTGAGTTGGGATCTAAAACTTATCAAGAATGTGCTCCCCTTGGATTCTTTCATGTTCATTCTGAGGGGCCCTTTTTATAGCATCTAATGAGCTGTCCCGTAAACGCAGGAACTTTGTCATCAGCCACTTCAAGGTGCTCCTTGTTCACTTGTCCTTTTCGGCCAAGAGGCAGCCAAGTGAGAATATCTGAGTCCAACCAGGAAAGTCTCTCTGTAAGCAGCCGTTTCAAAGCTCTGAGAAGGATGCTCCTGGTTTCTCTAAGACAGCAGTTGGCAGGTCCTGCTTACACAGTGCATGGTGCTTTCTGGTCGTTTTCCCCTTCTGCAGGAATTATTGTCTCTGAAATGTTCAGCAGGCACTCTAGTGCTGAGAGCACAGAATTTAATTTCTTGTGTCCCCAGACGTTGTATCTGTGTTATAACCAGTCAAGATGATACAGGAATTTCATAAATGTCACAGGTTGTGGGAGATTGTAGCCAATAAATTACTTTTGTTCTTGCAGATGTGTAAAATATCTGACATGTTACATATTAGCAGCAAGGAAAAGGTAAAAACTCATATGTGGACTCCCTCATTACTGGAACAGTCCCAAAATTCAACAAAAACCAGCTAAATGTTTCCAGCTAATGCACAGAGAATTAAAAATTTCAGTCCTGATTCTGCCATCAAGATTTTGCTGATATACTTCGTAGACTTGATGCATCCAGTTTGTGTTTTTCTCATGAAGCAGAGGACAGCCCTTCTCTGTAGGGAATTAAAGCAACATTGCTCTGTAAAGGTATGAGCTGTAGCAAGAACAGAAAAGGCTCTGCTGTTTGCATAGTTTACCTCTGCCTCTTGATTAAGGGAGTCAAAAAGTAATGCTTATTAATTAGATCAAGGAAAAGATTCAACATTTGTATCATTCTATGTTCAAATTAAACCTTGACTTTCCAACTGGGTGCTCAATGACCATCAAACTAAGAGGCAGAGGGAAACAAAACCAACCAACTCAGGGAACTAAAATGCAAAGTGTCCTTTCTGTACAAGAACTGTTGGTTTAACTGATGGCCTGCATAATACTGATATATCTTAGTCACTGCATGAAGAAATGTTTGTCCTGCACCAGAGGAGCCCATAATTCATACCCTGCTGTGCTGTACCAAATAATTTCCAGTTTGAGGATGGAAGAATACAGTCAGTGTTCCTGTGTGTTCTCTGGCTTGCCACTGTTAGTCTTCTTGAGAAAAAAAAAAGGGCTGCAAGTTTTAGATCCAGAGGAGGCTTTTTTTCTCAGTATCAGTGATCATTTATAACCACATAAATGATTTTTATATTCAGTACCTTTTCCTAATCATTGCAAACTACTACTGATACAAATTTAGATCTGTATATTGCTTCATGTCAACTAAGGATCTGTTTTTTGAAATAGTCAAAAGGTTGGTGGAGTTCACTGGATTTCAGGTGATTATGGTAAAGATTGAATTTAGAATGGTAGGTGATCAGTTCATTGAGGTCTTCTTAAGGAATTAAAGCAGTTGCCATTTATTTTTCTTCAGTCTTTTAGAGCAGTTCCGTCCATCCAGTTTTGTCTTCAGTTAATAGAATTTGTCAATGCTGCTCTGCTGTTGAACCACAAGTAATAGCTGTATTCATAAGTATTTGAGTGACTGATAATTAATTTTATTATTTTGATTTGATCTTGTTAAGGTTTGGCATTTTATTTCAGACATTCCCATTCTGCATGTTTCCAAGAATGGTGAAATTCTCTGTGTGATGATTTGGAAAATACCCAACCAAGCACTGCATAAAAGGTCTGTGTCTGAAGGATGTTACAGTCAGGCTTCATGATAGAAGGGTATCCTGTTATCCATCCTAGATTTATTTTTCTCTCCTTGAGTAGCAGGAATGAAGCTGATGTAAGGAGGAGCAGAGCTTCCTAGGGCCATTGCACAGATAATGGACCACTGATAGCTGAGAGATGTGGAGACATTGGATACAGAATAGATTGGTACTCACATGTGATTTTTTTTTTTTTCCACTGTAACTTTTACAGTTGAATTAATTTAAAGCATTTTAGGAGCAGCTTTCATGTATCATAGCTAGAAAACAGTTCCCCAGGAAGGAGATCCAGACATGGTAGTCACTGCAGGGCTGTGGCACTGCTGCCTGACCTTCATTCCACCTGCAGGCTCCTTGCAGGGTCACCAAACAGAACTGAAGTGTGGTTTTGGATGCCAGCCTATATATTGTAGCCTGGCCAAAAAAAACCCCAAACAGCAACCCCACCCGCCCCCCTCCAAAACCAAAAGTAAAAATAAAAAGTAATAATGATAAAAAAAATAGACTCTACCCCTTAGGCAAAGCTAATGCTGATGCTAAGTAATTCTGTGGACCTTGGGTTAGGCCCACTTTCCTCAGGGAGGAATTTGTCCTCAATCTTCACTCTTGGAGTTTGTATTCAAACTACAGCATCTTTCTGTCACTATGAACAAAGTTACCTTTAAAAAGTCATCTATGAATATCATAATGGAGACTGACTTTTATCTTAACCCTGTAGGTCAACAGTATTAAAAATAAGAGCATTCAGATTCAGGCCTCTTTGACCTTTTCAGACTACATGAATCTGTTTAATTTTTTTAGAGCTGAAAATCATTTTACAGGAGAAAAAAAACAATTATTACAGAATAGATCTAAGTAATAGAATGTGATTGTTGAAAATGGGAATATTACCCTTTAATTACCATTGTCAAAAGAAGATTATTTAACTACATTGCATTATCTACATGTACTTTTTTTCCCCACAATATTATTAACACCGTTGTGATTTGTTAACACAATATTACAGGGGAGCTAACCTGCCAGGAGGTATTCTGGGGATTAGTGTGTTGCCTACTGCTGTTGGTTGCTGCCTAGACACTGCTGCAATAAATGATCAGCTGTAGCTATTTTTTTTTTTCCCTGCCTTTGCTGTTGCACTTGGAATTGTGCAGTAGCTCGAAGCCATTTCGTGTTCATTTGTATTCCACTAGATTATCCAATTAGCTGGTTGGTGCACGCACCCTTGTTAGCCAGATAGATGATTTCCATTTGGACTCCATCATTTTACTGAAAACTGCTGAAAATGCAGATTGAGAAGCTGGAGTGAAGGGATGGAAGGAAGGCTCTGCAGCCTGTCCATGCAACACCTCCAATGAGCCCTGCAGCTTCTTCCACAGCACTGCCCCACCTGAGGAAACTCCATCCCTGCTACTCACAGCTCCTCACAGAGGCAATAAATCCTTAGGCAATCCAGTTCTACTTAGTGTTTCATAGTCAGAAAAATGCTCTAAAAAGCCTTAGTGTACCAAAGGGAACCGTGTGCACTGTTATAGTTCCTACTGTGTCTCTAAAAGCTGAAGCATTTAGTGCACACGGTGTAATTACCCAGCCAGTTGCATTTGACAGTATAATTGTGTTTTTCTTAAGGCTCTCATGGAAGATTCTGTTCTGTTAGCTAATACACTGAGCACATTTCTTCCCCTGACCCTTGCAGAAGTAGCTAGTACACAGCTCCCCATTGCATTAAGGTGGAAGGATTTTCTCTTTTTACAGAAGAGCCCCAAAAGTTAAATGTCTAAAGTAACTTTGTCCCATGTAGTGTTGTCTATTCCTTCTGCTGTCCCACAATTTCTCTACAGCTCCTTCAATGTAAAATACAGAGAATTAATGAAATCATATTCATTAAGAACAACTAAATTTAATACATAGAGGTCAGCAAAGACTGCAGAATTTGGAACTTCTGCTTGTTGTTCCTAAGCTCAGCAGAAGGCAGAGCAGGGCAGGAATGTTGCAGTGCAGCACCCTTGTCTCCTGCATTTCCTCCTGAGCTCTGGGTGATGCACAAGTGTGTCTCCAAAGCAGGCTGCTGAGCTGCTCATCCTCACTGGTGCTGCAGCCTCTGGTTCACTCTGCTGTGGGCAGCTACCTCAGAATGGGTCCTGTTTGTCATCAGAGAGAAGCAAAAGAAAGGGTAGGAGAAGTACCAGGAGCGAGGTAAAACGTAGGCACTTCTGCTTTGCCTTCTGCTTTCTCTTTGCCTGGTTGTGTGAGCTGAGGCTGCTCGTGGGTGGGTCTGCCCTGCAGCGTGTCTCCATGGGCATCACAGAGAGGCCTAAACTGTCTCTTCAGGAGCCACAACCATCGAGGTATAAAAGCTATTAAAAATCTATATGTGGATGGATTTGCCCTTTAATCCAGTTATTTAGATTTGGTCTCTGGAGCTATTCTAGAAATTGAAATGCTAGCTCATTAATGCAAAGTGCTGATAATACCACAACTAAATTAATTTGTGAATGTATGTTAAGTAAGTAAACAAATAAAATTATCTTTACCAAGGGGAAAACACCATCAACCCAGCGTCCTCCTATGTATGGAGCTCCTGCCTTAGTGGCTCTTTGTCATGTTCTCCTCCAGTGTGAAGGGGAGGATGACCCAAATGACTGGATTCATGATAAATTTCCCTCGTACATTTATGGAAAGGGAAGGTGCATATTAGGAGCAGGCTGAGGAAAATTTCATATGCTCATTAATACCTCTAAAGATCAGTTCTGAGACTGGATGCTAAATAGTTATTTTATACTTTGAGAACACAATCAAGTTGATGTTTATACTGAAGTAGAATTCTGAAGATACAATTCCATGTTTGCTTTGAATGTGTAGTATTGGTATTGGGGTAGGGAATGTCATTTAATTAGTTTGACTACACTGGGAAAGGCAAAGATTTTTAGGCTAATGAAAGGTATTTCTTTTCTATCAGGCATCTTTATCAAAACTTGTAATAAAAATCATGTTTGCATACATGATTTCTCAGAAAAGGAAGCAAAGGAACAAGAAGCTTAGAGCTCACACACTCTGAGCCATTTTTCATCTTAAAATAAACAATTATTGAAGTAACGTAGCCATATAATCTGATGTGAAAGAACAGGAATGAAACCTGTGGGCTCCAGACTAGGAGAGTCACAAAGTGCTGCTGTGATGACAAGGTGCAGGGCATTGTGTTGAGGTGTCTGGGAGTCCCCCCTGGCTTCCTGGGTGTGTGTGCACCTTTGCAGGGACCCGACCACCACACCCTCCTCTTCACTCTTATTTAGAGTTTTTATCTTCTACTCTTATTAATTCCAGAGTGAAAAGCCAAAAAGGATTCGTGTTGCTGCCTTGAATCGTCACTGCAGCTTTAGAGCAGAGCCTGTCCCAGACAGGAGTTAAATATACTATTAATATTATACTATATATATTCTGTTTTTACTGAACTTACAAAGCTGCCAAACCAGCTACTTTGCTGAGCCCCAAAACTGTGTGTGAGCATGTGTGTGAGCATGTGTGCACACATGTGCACACAGCCTTTTTTCCTTAAGGGTGCTCTTTTCCTCATGCTAAAAAGACAGTACAGCTGCTGCAGTGTCATTTTTTTTATCACATTCCTCTACACTTGGCATCTTTTTCAAGTGTCTCCTAAGCACAGGAAAAAAAAGGCATTTCTAAATATATTCATTCATTCAGGAATTATTTTTGAGTGAACTAGCTATATATATATCTCCATTCTCTAGAGATGCCATTGTATGTAAGGCAAAATAGCAGTAGTAATGAAGACAGATATTATCACCCCCAAAAAGAAAAAGACCTGTAGAAAAACAGCAGAAGCCGTCTGGCTGGAAGTGAGCTACAGCAACTCCTGCAGAGTGTTTTCATCTTCATTGCTGCTGCTGTTCTTCCACTAACCACCCCTCACCCTTTTTTTTTTTTTTTAATTTGTGTCTGGGGATTCATCTCTGATATATTTTGCAAGCTGTAAACAGTAGTGTCTTCATAGCTGTTGTCTCAAAGAGTAGGTGGAGCTGGAAAATGGAGTTTGAGATCTTAGTCCCTCATTTTACTTTTGTGTTCTAACATCTTTTTGAAAGTTACTTTGGTTAAACATCATATGCTATGCTGTCAGAAGATAGAAAAATGGGAGTAAGTTAATTTATTCACAGTAAGGTGGAAGGAATATACAGTAATGATGTTTAAGTAGACAATGACTTTATGGCCTCTTTTCATTAAAACTATTGAGCAGGAACAAGTACCTTATGTAGAGTACAGTTCTTGAGTCCTCCTGCACTCCCACATGATCAGCACTGGAAACCCACTGCCACAAAGGTTGCAGGGCTGGCTGCAGGTTTCTTTCTGTAGTAGTAGGTACTGCAGTCCACCTTCTGACTGCCTTTGTCTTCACACACACACACACATGCTCATTTTCCTTCAGCAGACATGCTTAGCTCCCTGTGGTCCTTTGGAGGCCAGCTATGGCCCTTTAGCCAAGTGTCCCTGCTTCTAGCACTGCACAAGGACTGACAAACATAAATAGGTTAAATATTTGTAGTGCACTTTAAGATTATTTTGATATGAGGAGCAGTAAAAAGCAGTTAGACATATGTTTTCAGCTGCAAAAAGACAATGTTCTGGCATGTGAATGCCAGGGATTTCTGGGGGGACTTACACAGGATCTATGTCCATGTGATGGGTGGCTGGGAGCTGAAGTGATATCACAGTGGATAAAGAAGAAAGCTGTAAGAGCAGGAGCATCTGAGAGAAGCTCTAATGAGACCCAGAGCTCTGTTTTTGTACGTGGGTTCTGCCAGGTAACTCTTGCTAGACTCTGAGCTAAACACAAAAAAGCATTTCTGCTGGCTGGATTATTCACAAATTTGACTTCGTAGTAGTTATGATTTGTATTATGTTATGGCTGGCACTGACCCCAAGAGTTGGCAATTCCACTTGCCTAGTCACTGCCTCATCAATTGAATGCTTTTTGATAGCTGTCTTTGCAACATAGGGATTAATTTCATCGTGCAATTGTTTTATTTCCACTTCATCTTGTTAGAGTTGCTGTACATCGAAGGTGTAGAACAAATCATCTAACAAGAAAGGTCAAACATGAAAATTCACAGTTCTGCAGTTAGAAAAAAAATTGAGTATGAAGAAGAATTTAGGGCTGCTACCAATGTAAACAGGCTCTTGCCTTTTGATGGAAAACCATGGAGTGACTCTGTGTTGACTCTGATGGAACAAAAATCCAAAGTTGGCAGAGCTTTCCGTGGGATTTCTCCTTCCCCGTCTGCAGGAGGTGCAGGAGCGAGTGCCCGTGTTCCTGGGGGCACTCACCCAGCCCCTTCACCTGCACTTCCCTGAACGGGACCGGCACAGCTGCTCCTGCTCTCCAGATCTCTAGGAAGTTCAGATTTGTGTGTGTACACACATACATACAAACGATTATTTACAAACTCTTCCTGTCTTAATTCACAGTCACAACATTAGCAGAGCCTTCAAACCTCGGCTATAAAACCTCACAGAGCTGATGTCCTGGTTCTTGCCCCATCCAGCTTCAGCCTGGGTTGTTTTGTTTTTTCCAGTTTCTAGTCCCATCCTGTGCTGGGTGCTGCAGCTATATTCAAGTTCTTCTTACTTTCTTAGGTGTCTTAAGTGCTGCACTGGACAGTTAAGTCCAGGCAGAATCCAAGCCCAGAACCTAAGCTCTGTTTATCCTGTCTCTGTCTCCAACCTGACATCATTCCAGGACTCACTGGCTAATCGAGCCTGAAGTTTGCTAGCAAATCACACACACAAACACACCAGAGAGCAAAGATACCCAGACAGTACCATGGGTGCTGATCCCTAAGACTGCAGTTTTCAGGCATGGGGCTTGGCCAGACAAATACCCTGAACAGCAGCTAGTTTGTGTGAAACCAGCCTTTTTTTGTTGCTGTTTTCCTTTTTTCATATTAACCCTCCTCTCCATCTTCCCTTACTTATTTCTCCACAATCCACCTTGATTTGAAGCATTCCTTTGCATGTTCTCAGAAGCAGTATTAAAACATCCCATAATTTTTTGCTAAGTCCCGCAAGCCTCATGAAATAAAATCAGTCATTCCTAGAGATTCACTGATCCTGTTTCCACTTCTTTTTTTTGCTCTTCAGGACTTTGAATGGTTCCTTCAATGGCCCATCATTCAGGGACCCTTGAGTTCTATTCCTTGGTATATTGTCTTCATTATCTCCTGTTCCTTAGACTTTTTATCTACAGGTGTGATTATTGCTTTTTTTTTATCTCTCTATGTTGAATAGCCTTTAACCAGATACCCTGTCAAGCCACATTTAGGCCAGGTATTTCTTTTGTTGTAGCAGCAATTTAGTATCAATTCAGATTTCATCTGAGCTTTGCTGGCCAAAATAAAGCCAGCAGGAAATCATAATTTGGATATATGGTGAGCCCTGGCTAATATCACAGAAATGTGTATGCACACTACTGATGTTAGCCTTGCATCACGATACAGACTCGGTATTACTTTGTCTATGGAACCTACTATTTTCCCCCTGCATGTCAGTGTGAACTGTGTACCTCTAGTAGAGCAGGAGGAAAGCAGGGCACAAGAGTATAAAATGCTCAAATGTTTTACTAGGTGTGTACATATGATTGCACTAAGGTCAAGAGTAGAATCAGTCCTGTGTGTAAGTGTGAGTCACTGGTCTATGAATTAGAGGGTAAATTGACCCCTAGGCTGTGATTTGCCTGTGAGATGGAGCACTCTGGTTCCTACAGCACAGAATATGGTGCCATTAAAACCAGCCCCCAGCAGCTGCAGCAGTAGCCTCGCAGCTCCCGATGGCTCCCTTCTATTTGTGGCAGCCTCAAGGACCACAGTAGGAGCAGTTATGAAGCTGACAGGGAAGGGAACTATGTGTGAACGATGCTGGGAGTGGCGAGATGGGAGGAACGGTGCGAGTGGCCCAAGCACAGTAAGAGGCTTTGCAGCTCAAGGTCATAAATAGGAATCTTTCCCAAGCTGGCAGTGACCAAAAGCCCTAAGCATCCGAAAGCAGCATCACCCAGTAATGACAGGGCTTGGAAGCAGGAATGGAGAGAGACATGAAAAGCTTTTGAAAGTGCCCTCGCGGGCTAATACTGTTACTCCAGTGAATAAGTCTCTTGAAGGCTGTGAGTCTGTGGCCATTTATCTGGTAGGCTTGCTATTCATCTCCTTTGAGTGTAGTGTAAATGCACTGCATTAGGGTCATGATGAGAGCAAACCTAAAACGTTTAAATATTAGAAATGAGTTAGCCAGCTATCCAGGAGGAAAGTACAGACTATTGCAAGCACAAACACAAAGAAAGCAGGGAAACAAAAGAGCATTTGGAAAGAGGTGGCTGCACTGGGACTTGTGATCTTACAAACAAGGCTGTTAAGCAGGAGGGACTGTTTGATGGCATATAAGACAGCATTGCTTTTCTAAAATAAGGAGAAAATACTGAATATTCTTTTAAACAAAGACTTGTCCCTGCTTCCACAGTATTTTACAGATACAAAACCCGAGAATGCACAGAAACAAAATGGATGGCTCAAAAGTTTAAAATGTTGATAAATGTCAAATGGTGATAGAAGAGCTAGACAGAAAAGCCAGGCTGCTTCTGTTTCTGAAGGCTTAAGAAGGAAATACTGAGAGCAGACAGTAGACAACAAAGGGTTTGCACTGTAACACTTGGAGTATATTTTAGTTTTGAGACAGATAATATGATCCAGATTATCTTGCCCAAATATCTCTAAAGAAAAAAAAAAGAGATAAGGAGGAAGAGCTTGCAGACAGTACTGGCAAAACCCAGACACTTTTTGGTGTTTCACCATTGAAACAGCACCTCTCATCTCCAGCTGTATCAAGGGTATAAAGGATGAGCCCAAATCCAGATATCAATTTGACATTTAGAGTTAGTTTCTTTAGCAGAAACTGGAACCTCAAATCTATACACAGCATTTGGCAGTATGAAATTCATATATAAAACAGGAGACAGACATCTTCCTGCCTTCTTTTTACCAGGAAAGAAGGCAGCAGCTGAAAGGCTTTAATTGTTTTTAAGGAACAGTGCTTTAATTAAAACTTGCAAAAAAAAAAAATATCACTAAGACTTATAGCAAAGGGGATATGGTGCTCCAAAATGTATTGACTGGAGGTTCTACTGTCCTGTTCCTTTCTGCTGTGGTAAGGAGAGGAATCTTAGTTCACTTACAGAATGATGGAATAGTTCACATTCCAATTTTCAGTGTGCTGCCAGTGCTTATGGCAACTAGAGATTCTTCAGGCACTTCCTTGTGGGAGATGTCAGCTACCACTAGACAAGCTATCTAAATACAGTAAGTATATATTTAAGCTGTTAAAAGTAATTTAAGTATGAGAAACAGTGCTATAAAGTTCTGTCAGCTTCACATTTAGGCAGCCTGGGCAGGCTGGGGCACTAACAGGCATTTGCTTCCCAGTTACCTGGACACTGCACACCACTGTACCACCTAAGTTTGTTTGTGGTTGCAGAAAGAAAATTGAAAGTGTGAACACCAGAGGCTTTAATCTCCCAAAGCAAATAAGAAGAGACCTGAAGACACTCTATTTCAAATATTCCAACTTTTAAGCCATAGCTGCTTGTATATGATTTTCTATTTTTGGAGGCCCTCACCTGTCTGTCTTCTATGTAGCAGGTCTGCTCATTATTTTAGGGGTTATTTATGAATGTGAACAGAGGGACCAGTCTCTGAAGGCTTCCAGTACAGAGAAAAGAGAGCTGGAGATTTTACTCACAGACAAAGCCAAAATTGCTCTCTTGAGAACTCTCACACTTGGTTGAATATATAAAGAGGCAGGAGAGATGTGGGTTAAAGGTAGTGTTTAGAGATAGCTTTTTGTTCTATATTACAGTCATATATGAAACCTTGTAAACTGAGAAATCCCATTCCTCAACTCCTAGAGTTGTTATAACTCACGAGTTTTAGTAAGGAAAAAGGATTAGGGATCTGTAAAAAATGTATCTCAAGAAAGAAAATGCAAAGCATGTGGAAGAAGAAGAACAATACTCTTGGTTTCCTTCCTACACTTCAGAATGTTCCTGACTTGGGTTCTGACTTGGCAATGCTTTGATACTTCCTTAATGTATTTAGGCAGGAAGATTGAAAGTCAACAAATAAACTGTCATAATTAGCACAGGATTTAGTTTAATAAAAGTAGATTTTTTCACAACTGATTTTTTTCCAGTGGGCCATGTACCTATTTTTGGTAAAACATTAAGTAACACGCTCAGGTTCTAGGCTTGAAAACATCCAAGCAAAAAATGCCACTTGTCTGGGATGTAGCCAAGCTCAAGATTTGCTGATATTCTCTAACGTGGTCCTTTTTGCATGGTTTTCATGCATACAGGGATCACAAGCCTCTTGGCTCAGCTGTGCTGGGCCTCTCCTCACAGATTCACTCCTATTTCTGGAGCAAACTGGATGACCATCGGGTCAGAAAGGGGACCCCTCCATAAGCCCATAAATTAATTACTGGTGCAGAGAGGGGTAAGGAATCTCCTTGAAAACCAACATCCCAGCAGGTGGCCCCAGTCCTTCCTGTGTTCTGCCTGCTTCAGAAATAAAAACACACCTTAAATAGAGAACAAAATAACTTCATACCCAGTGTTGAACTGGAATATTCTTGAAATCTTGAAAATGATGAGAAAACTTCTCACATGTGAAGTTGTAATCATAAAAGATTCATGAATCTTAGCTGTAATCCAACAGTATATGGCTTGGTTAAAACCCGGGTTAAATAAGCAATGTATATCACCTGCAAAAAGACTAGGAAAAGTATGAGAGATCCTACTCCCAAATGTCTGTTTCAGCATCTTTCAAAACTTCCAAACAACCTTGTTAGATGGATTTCTTAGGGTATATCATCTTTGGAAATGCACACAACCTGTATTTGCTATTCTGTTTTCTGGACAGCAACTTTGCTAAGCTTTGAAAAGAGGATGTTAGCATTTTTAAAGCCTTTTTTCCCCTTTTTATTATATGAATCAGTGTTCTTCAAGGAGTCAAAGTTCAATCTTCCTGCTGCATTACAATGCCTTTCAGTCTAATATTAGAGAGCGAGTCCCATTTTACTTTGTAATACGAAGCTTCACTTGGGCATTAATTTCATTCGAAAAGCAGCTGCACTTATAATAGATTCCTTTTAAGCAAAATGGAAAATATACATTTATCAAATGACTTTCTTCCAGTAATGCTGCAGCAGTCTTTATTGCATCAAAGTTGTCAGCAATCAGCCCATCTTTCTGAATAAAGATGTGCCAAGGCATAGAAGTAGGCTTGCTATTGAATAAGCAGTAAGTGAATTCTATGGTAGGCGGACAGACAGACACTATCTCAGCCTTTACAATATCTTCTATTTATTTATGCCCAAGTCACATACACTGAGCAAATGACTACTGGGGAATATTTCCTACGTGGACATAGCAAGGGACAGGATCAAAATAAACATCACTTTTCAAACTGTTTTTCAGAGTAACCTTTTAATGCTGATTTTTAAGATCTTTCATTTGCAATTAACAGCTTTATGTTTTTCTGCTGAGACTTTCTTTTGTTTCTTCCTATATGGTTATTTAATGACTTAAATTTTGAGCAGAACATTGGTTTCACAGTCTGGTTCAGCACACTGTTGTTCTGTTTGTAACTAAACCAATGTTTAGATTGCAGCTTTATTTTAGAGATTTGTTTTTGCTAGTTAGGAAAATGCTAGGCACCATAGATTTGATTATACATTTGTAAGTCTAATTCTGAATATTCCATGTATTGGAATATCCATTCTGATGGAGGGAAACTATTGCTATACTGTTCTTTGGTTACACAGAGTCTAGCATTGGTCACTTGATCCTTTTCTGCTGAGCCAACCTTCTGACATGAAATAAAGGATGCTTCAGCATTTTTCATAGTTCATTCTATGGATTTCGGAATTTTGGAGGTTCATGTTTTATAACCTCTCCTTTCTTTATATGTAACACCTTCAGGGACACTCTTGCAGGAGTTATGATGAAAGATTAGGCAGTGGCAATGAAAAGAAAGCGTAGAGATATTTTCACTTGCTCCTGATGTACAGTCTGTAGGAGTTTGAACTGTGCTTATGTCACAGTCTCACTGATCAGACTTACACAGTTGTGACAAAATCAATATTAAAGTGTCAAAATTAATTTGAAAGTGCCTAACTAGGACAATATATCACTCCTATTATTATTTCCCCACCCCAGATACTTAAAGTGACAATATCATTTTGTTTTGTGACATAAAATGATCCCTAGGAAGTAGTACATGATAAACAGTAACAGATTTAAAAGGGAATTAAGGGGGAGCAGAGGGCTGGTAATTCCATAGTTTTCCTTTCTGCCTGCCTGCTTGCCAACACAGATCAAGTCTGATTGGGAAACTAGTTCACATATTATAAAAACACATAGCCTATCAATAACAGCATACAGGCAATCAACAATAAATGAATCAAAATAAACACAAATTGCATTGTAATCACAGGTTTTGAATTCTGGTGTTGGGAATATTTCTGTTGTGGCTGCTGTGTTCACAGCAGGTCTATGGGCAGTGGGTTGAGATCTCCCCAGGAAGACAGCCGTAAGTATCAACAGAGTTACACTGCTTAGAAATCTCAGCTGTCTTGGCCTAGGTCTCTTTCATCTCCTCAGAGGAGAGATTCCTGCTCTCTTTAGTGGAAGGTGTGTCTGCTAAGCCTCTCAGCAAAGCAGTCAGCAACTGCTGCATCAACTGGATGCAGCCTGGGAAAGCCCCTCACTGGGGACAGGCTCTGAACTGGCTGCTTTCGAGGTTGCTACCTGCTGTAAAATGCAGCAGAACCCATAGCCCAGTTCTTACTTAGCTGTGTAAATGAGTACAAAATAAGGCAGGGCAGAATTCAGTTTCTGCAGCAATAGTTCCCAAACAACATGCAAAGCTGCAGCTTTGCTCAAAGAGCGAGCTGTGAGTCTTAGAAATTCAAGAGGGGAGAAAATCCCAGCCACCAAAAAATCCCCAATGCCTTTGGGGTTGGGTGAGACTGGCTGATCTAAGTGATCTTCCCTCTCAGGGAAGCCTCTCTTTACTTAATAAAAGCACAGTCACTTGCCTGATACACTGGTATCTAGTAATGCTCTTGGCCAGGTCCACCAGCAGCTGAGGCAGGGCTTCAGTGAGGTGCAGAGCTGAACACTGCTGCACTCAGCTTCAGAGGCTGCTTTGTCCCAGGCTGTCTGCAGGTTGGGTTAGAGCTGGCTGGGATACAGCTGCTGTGCTTGTGATCGGCCAGCAGCAAGGCACAGAATAAGACAAACTCCTCTTTGGATAATGCATTGCATAAAAAAACCCCTCAACCACCCTATCATAAGGCAGTATAAAAATGGTAAGGAAATGCATGGCAAGGATGCAATTATAACTGTGGATTATGAAGGTAATGCAGCTTTGTTCCTGTTGTATCACCTGATATTCATTTGAAGATGGCATCTTGTGAAAGGACCACTATGTGCAGTTGCAGATGAATAATTTTGTAAAGCAAAAATATTGTTTTACTTGAAGACACAAGAGATAGTGTAGCTAAATTACACTAGAGTAAAAACAGCCTGCTCTTGTATACACAGAGTAACTGCTTCCTTACTAAAGAACGTTTTTAAACAAGGACAACTGACAATCTACAGTGGATTTAACTCTATATTTTCTTATGATTCAAATGTTAACTATTTTTATAGGACTTCGGCAAAATAATGATCACTCTCTGAAGACTGATAATTTTAAAATTTATAAACTTAGAGCCATAACGTGTGTATCTAACAAGTAATTTATCTATGAGCTAAGAAACCAGTTCTCAACAGTTGTCTATTTGTTCATCATAAAGAGTTTTGAAGTGTAAATTGTTAGTTGAGCAGTGTAAGGCAGTTCTCTATAATAGCTGTTTTATACTTTATCCAAATAAGAAATAGATGAGTAAGGGGGGAAAAATTCAAAGGACTTGCATATTTTAGCTTGTTCTTCAATCACAAACGTAGTTGTACAATTGTGATTCCTGAAAATACTGAGAACCTTAGTGCTGGTTTGCAGTGGCTGTTAGTGGATCAGTGGTGCAACAGGATGCATCTGCTTTGGAGAGAATGCTGGAGGCAAACATGTAAATGCAGTAGGAATGATGGTTGGCTGTAGGATGATGCAAGAATTATTTGGAGTTAAAAAAAGGGTAAAAAAAAAAAAAAGTTTAAAAGTACAAACCCAATTATTTACTGTCTATTTGCAGCATTGTTAGAGAGTTTTAACTGTTTTGCACAATAAGATTAATAGGAAAAAAAATAAGGTCTTTTTAAGAATTATGTAGTTGTGCAAGGACAGGCAGATGAAAATAATCTTTTTCTTTTAGGTATGTGAATTGCTGCTCCTCTTGTTTCCTTCAGTTTTCTGGGATCTGTCCACTAGATGGATTAATTTACATTTTCAGGTTGTTGCATAAAACACAAAGGAATTAGCAGATTGTGCATTTACTTGATGGGCCTGAACTCTTCATCCAGCATGTAATCTGCTTTTTTAAAGCTACATATTTCACTTTCTCCACGGTAGAAAGGCTTTGGAAAGGTTCCAAATTCCTAGGATACAACTCTAGAGCAGTTTTATTTCATTCTCTTAGTTCTTTAGCTCTGACAAGAAAAAAGAGCGAGCTACGAAGCTTTTTTCTATATTAATTTTTCCATGTATCAATTTTCAAGCAGAGAAATGCAACTAGAAACAAATCATCCCCAAGAGCAGCTGAACTTGGAAAGCCTCTGAATGCAGTGACTGAGCCTAGGCCCCTTCCAGGGACCAGAGAAGTCCTGTGAATATCTGTGAATCTTCAACCTAAAGACTGAGTGTGAATTGTGATATTTAATTCTAGATTCAGCATTTGTCTGTACTTCTACAAATGGGTTATTCAGGGCTTTTTGCAGTGGTTCTGAAAAAAAATAGCTCCAGGAATTAATAATCTTCATCTTCATGTTTTTAACCTGATAACAGTTTGGTTTACTGCTACATGTTAGAGAGCAAAGTCTTTAAAGATACTGCATTCTACAAGCCTGTTTCTACTGTGGATGAGTAGAGAGAAAACCAGCCAGCTTTTCACACACGATGAGCTAACAAATAGATTATTAGAATGGATTATTGCAGAGAAAAGGTGACTTGGGTATTTAAGGATATTTGACTTACTATGTACATATTGACATATTTTTTTTTGTCTGTTTTAGTATTGCAGCACAGGTTTTGGGGTTAATTTTGTGTATGTGTCTATGCATCTTTTAAACAGTCTTCTGAACAGTATTTCCCTTTGCATTTTCCATGTTGTTAATACTGGTTTACACAGATCATTCAGAAGGTATGAATAGAACAGCAGTAATGTCTATTTGAAAAGGATGAATTTTAGACTGTAGCATAACTGTATGTATGGGAAACCTTAGGCATTTGCTTTCACCATCAAATTAGTTCAAGGATTTGTAGGGCTCAGGGGCAGCAGGCTGGTCTTTGTTTGTTTCACAAAGAATCACTCTAGGATATTGAAGCACCAGCAGTGGTACCCATAGCACAGGAGAGCAGGCTTCTGGTGGGTACAATCAGATTGAAACTCAGATTATCTTGGCATCACAGACTGTGTTTCCCATGGTCCAGTGTTTGTGCCATTGAAGTAGTCAAAGGAGGAGTCTGCATCATACCTCCCTGCATCACATCCCTAAGCAAATGGGGAGATGCAGTCTCTGGTTGTTAGCTAGGTGATTTGAGAGAGAGAAATGGAAAGTAAATATCAATCAATTCAGGTGTCTTCAAAATACAGGTGATATACAGAGCTGATCTGCCTCATGCTTGAAAAGATCTGAATCTTTCTCCCTTAATGCTCCCTAGGCCGTGACTATATTAATTTCATATTTCTGATTCCTAAAAAGAACTTCTGTCAGCGATGTCAAGAGCAGCTGAAACTTTCACAGTACAACCCCTACTCCAATAAAGAACCAGTCCAAAAAATGCAGGATACTCCTAGATGGGGAGTTAATGAGATTTGAGATACCTTACAGTTTTTCTCTGTCTTCACTGTTTCCCCAGTCCCCCTCTGATCTCACTGGGTAGCTAAACCCACAGGGATTTCACTTTGTGATGAATTAGTGCAGCTTGGCTCTGGGACTCTGCAGTGGTTTAACTCCAGCCAGCAACTAAACACCACACAGACACTGCTCCCAGTGGGATGGGGAGGAGAATTGGAAAGGAAAAAAAAGTAGAACTGGTGGTTGAGATAAGAACAGTTCAATAATTGAAATAACAAAAAATAAATTATGATAGTCATAATAATACCAATTGTAAAGAAGGGGAAGAGAGCAAGAAGAGAACTGAAACCCAAGACCAGGCAAGTCATACACAATTAATTGCTAATCACCTGCTGCCTCCAGCTCCTTGTGCATCTCCTCCCTGGCAGAGGCTGGGACACTGAACAGCCCTTGACCTGGGGTAAGCACCAGCTGGAGAACCTAAATCACCAGTGTGTGAGCAACAGCCTCATGAGGCTGAATCCAAAACCAGCACTGCACCAGTACTGGAAAAAAAGTGAACTGTCCCAGCCCAAACCAGGACATACTCCCACTCTTTTTTTTGGATAACAGGGATGGTTTCCCTCCATTCTTCATAGTGAGAAAGATTCCTTAGCAAAGTATAATAATGTCCCTAACTTCATCTCTCCAGGGCCTCAGAGACTGCACACTGACAGCAAATCTATTCCAGTACTTCGGGGAGAATAGGAATTAATATTAGCCCTGGGAAGGGGGTTGTGTAACAGTCTTTTAGTCCTATTCCTTCTGTGCTTCTGGTGCTGTGATGCTTTTCTTCACTCTGAGAAACGGAGAAAGTAGGGAATGGAGATGATGGAGACAAAGAGGCTGATCAGAGGGTGGCACTGATCAGGGCTTAAGACAAGTGTCTGAGCTGTTATGACAGTATTGGCACTGCCTGTAGTTGTATAGATGGAAAATCTTTACATTTTCTCCATATTATCTTTAGAACATCCTAACACTTTCCCCCCACCCCCCAATAGTGTTGAGGGAGACCATGTGTATCAATACACAGTTGCTCATTGTGAAAACCTTGTGTTTTGGCAGGGCCCAAGTTGATTAGCTGATTTTTAGAGACTGGCAAAATTACCTACATGATATCCTGTTAGTGTGTTCTGTACCATTCTTCACCCTTGTTTCTTTTGTATAGTTACTTCCTTTATTGTAAGCCTCGATGACAAATAAGCCCTGGCACTATTCAGACATTCAAGAGGAGTGATGCAGCAGTAAAGAAACCTTATCTGTACAATGTCACTATAACACCACACATGTTAAAGTCCAAGATTTGAGACCCTGAATTCAAATCCAAACTTATCAATTTTAAGTGCTTTAGCTGTTTCTGTTACATGTTATCATGCAAGAATCATATCTAGTTTGAAATTTAGTCAGGCCGAACTCAGTTTCTATCAGCAGAGCTCCAGCAGCTTTGCTTCCCATGCTGGAGGCAGCTAGCTCATGGTACCCAGCACGGCTGAACCTCCACAGCCATGGCCATAGGGTGGCTTCAGAAGCAGAGCATCAGCTGTGTTACAGAGCTGCCTGTTGGCCAGGCAGAGGAGAGCTGCTCTGACAGCCCTTTATAAGCAATTTTGCAATAGCTCACTGAATTTCACTGGCTCCTCAGTCCTGTAGTCTCCTTATTACTTACAGATCACTGTGTGTTTACAGTGCCTTAGTTCTCTAAATACTAATGCTGCTTTGGTGCCTAGCTCCAGATTACAGGTGATTGTCTTAAAACTGCACTGAAGAATATTACTGTGACTTTCTGAAGGATGGGGATGTGCTCACACTGAACGTGACCTCGTTTCATCCCAGTGACAGGCACAGCTCTTCCCTTGCTTCTGTGGTGTGCATGTGTGGCACGTTGGTAGAGCTGCTGCCTGTAGCCTTCATACCTACAGATTCTTATCAATAGTGTCATAGGCTCAAAGGATTTTCATGGTAGATAAGGGGTTATTGAATTAAGCCCTGTGACACCCTGCTGGGGGTTACCTCTGGTAGGCAGTTAAGTCCCACACAGCCACTCACTCTGCCTGAGCCGAGGTAGGGGATAGTGGGGTGTGAGCAAGACAGTTTAATAACCAAAGCAAAGCTGCATTTACTAGTCAAGTGAAGTAAGGAATTGATTCACTGCTTCCAGCAGCAGACAGATGTTTGGCTGGTTCCTCTTCATCACATGTAACAGCTGCTTGGAAAGACAAATGTCGTAACATTGTCCCCCAGTTCCTCCTCCTTCCCACAGCTTTTATTGCTGAGTTTGACAGCATATAGTCTGGAATATGCCTGTGGCCCGTTGCAATCAGCTGATAATGATCCCCCCCCTGACTTGTGTGCACCCCCAGCCTGCTCGTGGTGGGGCAGGGCTGGGGCAAAGCCATTGAGCTGTTCAGCAGCAGGGACAAGCCTCCCACATTACCTATGTTGTCTGGGCCATGGATTGAAAGCACAGCACTGTGTGGAGGAAACCATCCCATCTCAGCCAAAACCAGAGCAGCCCTCTCTCTGTTCTATTCCATGTGAAGAGTAAGTCAATTCAAGTGAAAGTTTTATCAGTGATTTCTTCTGCCTTGTACCTAAGACTTCCCACACTTAGAGCCAGACCAGCTTACGAGCCTCTACTTTCTTTTCCAGAGCTATGAGGAGAATAGCATAATAAAATACCAAGATACCTAGGGGCAGCAGCTTTTGTATTTTTCTGGTTTAAGGAAGAGTTCTGAGGCTCCTTTTACTTTCCTGTCAGAGTAGTTTTTTTTTTTTTGCATGAAGAAATAAAAATGAAAAAAGGAAATTACAGAAACTTTAAATTCACCCATGAGGAGCCTGTGTTTCAGATAACTAATTTTTAGGTGTCATTTTTTTGCATGCCCCAGTTGTCTTAGCAAGTTTTATACTATGCAAGTTTTGAGCCCTGCGTGGAATTGGCACTGTGCTGTCTTAAGATCTGTAGGTTGGTAGATGCAGTTGAGTGCTATTAATTGCTCTAGAATTGGGCACAACAAAATTGTACCTATTAAGTTAGAGATGAAAAGGAAAAAAAAAAAAAGAAGCCTTGATTGTGCCAACTGTTATTGTGTTAGAAGAGCAGCCTATGTTCAAGTGATTTTGCCATAACATGATGATAACTGAGAGAAAACATGGATAAACTTATTTACCTTTCTGTTTGACTCATTTTCTTTGAAAAAGTTAAATGAGTGTAGAGGTTGAAGGGTCTGAATCAAATTTCTAATAAGCCATGACTGCTACTCAGTGCCATTTTTTCTCCTACTGGGAATAATGTTATGCATCTTTCTTCTTTTGAAGAAAAAAGTGGAAGGGTACAACAACTCCTTATTATTTTCTGCAAGTTACTATGCATTTATTATGATTGTGACATTGAAGTCTATACTCTTTTTTTGACACAAGAAAGGAAAAGTGTGAGTAAAACGTTTCTTTAAAAAAAAAATAAAACAGGAATTCTGACAGCATTGCACAATTAGCTCTTCTATTAAGTGTTTATGGCAGCTCCAATTTCTCAGTGTGGTTTTTGAGGCAGTAATAAGTGAGGGGAGAACTAAAACCAGAATGAGTCCAACTGACATTTTACAGGCAGAACAAAGGGCTGAAAGTGTATGGCTTGTATACAACTACTTATGTATTATATATTAGCCCCTTAATCTAGACCTAAACTCAATATCACCCCTTAAAGAGGCTTCATGCAGTTAATTATTAGTAAATTAAGTCCTTCAATCACTCTGAAGGATGAAGAACATCAAATTATATAGCACTTGCCAAACGATGGCCAAAACCTGACGTAATTTATACTCTGGAGTCAATGATGTTCAAGAGGTTGTGAATCAGGGCAGAGTCTGGCCCTCTTAATAATTAAAGTAGAAGAAAAATAACGAGCTCATTCAGAATGTCACTGAGTCTGCAAAGCCTCATGGTACAGAACTGGAGAGCTCCAGGAACACGGTGCTGTGCAGCAGTACCACAGAGAGGAGAGGAAAACTCACTCCACTTCAGGGCCTTTCTTGAATCAAAATGATTTTCATGGATGTTCTGCAGTTTTGCTGGGAGCCTTGGGGAATGCCTTTGATGCACTTGATTAGGGAACAAGATCTCAACCTTGTAGACTCAGTAAGATCTTCACATGTTTAAATACAGATAATTAGTCTCAGCTTTTTTTTTTTTTCTCCTTTTTTTTTTTTTTAATCCTACACTCACGATGTTTGGGTTTTGGGTTTTTTTTTACTATGCATTGATTAGAAGAGTTTCTGTACTTGGCAGTACAATACCCTGTTTCTAATTTAAGCACTAAAAATGACCATGTCTAATTTTTATTAGGATTCTAATATAACAGATTTTAAAAGGGACTAGGAAATTCCTTCACATCTATCTATGCAGATGGGAGTGAAGAGCAGAGATTCCTCATCTAGCTCCAAGCACGCAGACATCTGCAGCATCATGGTGAGATGCTAGCTCAGGAGCACCCAAGCCAAGCTGGGATGTAGGTGTGTGCTCACATAACCTGGGAAAAAGAGCTTCTGCTGGAGTCTACATTTCTTACATCTCAGACATGAGCTTTTCAGCTGGATCAGGGGATGTGAAGGAGCCTGGATTCAGTTCCAGTGGCGTAGTTTACATGTACATGCAGAGATGGGGAGGAGAGTGGTGTGAGTGGCTACCCTGGACACAGCCAAGGAGATGGATGTCATGGTTTGGAAGGTCTGGAAGCTGTCTGCTGAGCCCTGGGATTCAGCAGGTGGTTATCCATCAGGAAAGTGCTTTGGCTTACAGACTTATTTCGGTCCATGATTCTTTGCTGCTGTGAAAGATGGTCTGTTCTGCCAAATGCTCACAGGAATTCAGCAGCGTTGGTGGGTAAATCATGGAATCACAGAATCATTAATGTTGGAAAATATGGCTGAGCCTTTTTTTTTTTTTTTTCTATCATCATGGGTGAAAATTTGATTTCAGCCTTGTTGAGCATAGTTGAGCTCTGTTTACTCATCTCTCAAGAGGCATTGTTCCAAGGTAAACTTTGGACAAAGTGTATTCCACCATACCTGGAAAATGTTCTGATCTTTTTAATTCTCTCTCTGTTGACAGACTTGGTTACTGCCTGGTTCAAATTACCTATTAACTGCTCTTGTTCCCTATCTGTAACTAGATTCCTGTTCTCAAAGGGGTGCTGAAAAGCAGTTCACATGCTTGGTGCAGGGACTTCAGCCCAGGTGAGAAATACAGAGAGCTTAGCAGTCTCTGATCCCTGGTTTTTGCTCTGTGCCCATCTTTTCTATGGAAGGAAGAGGGTTGCAGCAAGGTTCAGAAGATGGCTTGCTGCTGTCTGAGGGACTTGGTTATGAAGTCACTACCAAGTGATTTTGCAGACAATGTCCAGCAGATGAATTCCATGTCAGAGCATTAAACTGGGTCAGTAATGGGAATTTACTGTGCATATTTGTGGATGAGCTGGCTGTGTTCCAGTGTTGATGTGTCAGACCCACAGATCACTGGCTTACCTTTCATCATTCTACTCTGGCACAAGTTAAAATAAAACACACCTCTCTCCCTCAAAAAAACCAACAAAACCTGCTGGTTGGGTTGCCCTTTGATGTGCCACTTGCAAATGGCTTTCTGTCTCACTCCACTGGCTTCTTGGAGGTGGGGATTGATCTGTGAATCTCTTGCATGATATATTTGAAATATTTATCTAAGGTTGAAGCGTCAGGTGGTGTCCAGCTCACTCATTGCTAGGCAGCAGGGGAGGCCAGGCTGTCAGGAGGTTATTGTTTTCAGAAGGTATGGCTGTGTTGATATTTATGGGCAGCAGCTTCCATGCTTTGGTACATTTACAACAGGAAGAGCTTCTTGCAGGGTAGTTATTTAAATTATCAAAATGCTCAACTGAAAGCAATGGCAAATTTTATGTAAGCAATGTAGGCATTATCATTATCTGTAATATTCATGCTCTTTTTTTTCTTATTCTCTTTTCTTAGATTTTTTTTTTTTTCTATTTTCCTTTTTTCATTCCCTCTGATTTTCTTTGGCCCTAAATTTTTCTTCTGTATCTATGTCAGTGACTGGCTTACAACAAAGTGTAATTGGTACCTGGTTAATGACCTGTGTTTCATTTCTTCAGCTGAATACTCCTGCTCTACCTAGGCTGGGTGAAACATCCTTTCAGGGTGCTACAAAAGCTTGCCAAAATCAAAGAATTGAGGATTTTTCTTCTGGAGCAACCAGGCACCAATAAACACTTGTTATACCTCCTACAAATCATGAGCTGAGTTTTGCTGCAGGTTATTAGTAAGAAATAAACCATCAGATGATAGCAGATGTTTCATTTTCCCTGTTGTGTGCTCTCTGTTAGGCCAACATTATGCCATGGTATGATACTACTGGCTGTTCTGTGGGAATACAGTGTTACATGCAGCCAAAACTGAAAGTTTGCATTATATTTTGGATTCCAGGAACATGACAGACATTTTTATAATATACAGACTACCTAAAATTGGAGTTCTTAAATGCTTTCATTGTCTGTAAGACACATCTTACAACTGTAGGATAGGAATGTTATCTTTAGGTCAAATTACTGTGTACTGAAGCATGACCCAATTTTCAGTTCAATGTGAATCCATTTTTTTTTTTGGTCGTGCAAAAAAGTACAAGAAATATCCATTGAATTTGAGGTGCTTTTTTCAGCTTTATTAAAGAGATGCTGATTGCAAGTTATGGGATGCTGTAAAATTGAAACTGTCTTATTTAAAAGCCTTCTTGCTTCTGCAGTGGTATAAAGGCTGATTTGGTAGCAGTGTAGACACTGAGTGAAGTTATTTAGATAGTGGTTCTTCATCTGCAGGTATTTGCCTTTCTTTCTCATAAAAAAGTCCTGATGCTTTTACATTTTGACAGTTAATCTTTAATTCTTCACCATACCAATTAACTGGGAACTATTAGAGAAACAATAAGCCATGAATCATCAGCTACAAGTAGGCAGAGAGTTTAATAGTCAGGAGATTGAGCATTTCTTAATCTTATATACACTCAAGATCAAAGTGAATAAATCCAAGGTTAAAAAGAAAGGTTATCGCTTTCCCCACTGGTTTTGAAAACAACTTATTTCTTTCTCTCTTGTTTGTCTGATAATACAACAGAACAAAAGGAAGGACCTGATTCTGCAATCCTTGGTTTGTACAAGAAGCTCTTATTTCTGTATCAATCGCATTAAGCAGAGTATATTATTAATAGATGTTATTCACAGTATACAAATAAAATTCATGAGAACAAACAACCTACTTCTGTAAACTTTTAGTTCTGTGGAGAGTCCTCATGAAAATGAATACTGCCTTTTCAAGGGTATTATGTATGGCAGTGCAGCTATTCAATTAAGAGCCTTTGAAACCTTTAAAAGCTTGTTCTCTGCCTAACTGTGAGCATATAAATAGTCTTTGGCTTTCACAGAGTTACTAATCCATCAGAAGTTAAGCTGGAGTTGGTGTGCATTGCTGGATCAGTTCCAGACTCTCCTGAATCTTGCACAACAAAGTTCCCGTATCAAAAGGCTGGAGACACTTCTGTGGTCAGGACTGTGTGGGAATTGGGCTGCTTCATCTTAACCATTTGGAAACTGCCTGGTCAGTGCAGTTCTTGCTAAATACACTTTAGAGAGAGCTGCAGAAGCTCACAGCAGTGCAGGTCTCTGGGCTGAGAACGGTTGCCCCATGGTAGACAGTTACAGAAGGCTGTGGCAGACAGGGCACGTGGGAGAGTGTCTGTAATCAGGATTTTTACCCAGGGCTCTGGAGCATTTCACTCTAATAGGGCTGCTGCCCTGGAGCTGGTTTGCAGATCTGGGGGTGTGCTCTGCCTGCTTGGGACTGGCTGGAAATGCTCACTTTTGGGTTTCTGAGCCTTCTCACAGTATCCGTGAGCTGAGGTAGGCTGGTATATTCTGGAGAATATTTCTCTTTGGAAAATACTTGCTCATCAGTAGTGACAGTATGAAGGTTGAAGGAGTAAATGAAAAAGACTGTTTCAAACCTGGGTTTGGAAATGTTTTCAATTGCCAGAAGATACTGCACAAATGGTTCGAAGGAGCCTCGCATCTGTCAAAATGACCCCTTTTGGTGCTCTTTGAACATTTAATGGGAAGTGGCTTATTTCAGAGTCACTCTTCTTTTATAATCCACGCTTAATTTGCCAAATTAGCATCTTTTACTGACGTCTGTGCAAACACTAACAAAACATTAAGTCCAATATTAAAACGGGAGGACGATTGATTGTAGCAATCGGTATATCCAAGGTATATCATTAAGTACCATCCATCTGGATGCTTTCCAAAGACATGGTAAGACTTCTAATTTCATGCGGGTTAGGTATTTTTAGTTTTGATAATAAATGTTTCAGACAACTCTAGTGTTAATGCACCTGAGGCCAGTACTTCTTCCTTACCATTATCTTTCCTTTCTGAGCCATTTTTAGAATAATTGTAGGAAATTCTGGTAGCGTTTCCTTGCTCAGGTAATAAAATACAAAACAAAACAATAATAATTTTATAAATATATAAAAAAATCCCAAACCCCACAGGAATCAATAACATTCTGTTATCATTCTTCTTCCAATGCAGTTTCTTGCCAATAAAAATTCCTGAATACCATTACAGCTTCTAGTGTGTTTCAATAAATAGGAGAATTAATCAAATTCTATTCTGTATCATTAAGAGTAATGAAAAGCTAAAAATCCCACCGTCTTGGAAATATAGAATTACTTAATTCAGCTTTCTGTATCAACAATGCTGATATAGGGAAAACAAATAAAAGGTGTTAAGGAGCCTGTTAAGAATCATTATGTGATCTAGTACCTAAGATAAAAGCAAATGTTGAGATATAATTTAATGGCATTAATTAGTAATTTGCCATCATGTTAGTTGTGTCGCTACTACATCATGTTACTACTCCCAGACACTATCATTACACTATTTTCATGGGAATTAGGACCTGCTTCCTTCAGAGGGGAGTTCAGTTCTTTGGACTCCTTCTGTGGGCTCTTCAAAAACACAAAGAGCCACTGGTTGCACAGGTAACTTCTGAGAAACCAGAACATTTAGAAGTTACCTATGCAGTTGATAAAAGTAAAGCTGAGGTTGGAAAGCAGCACAGTATCCCAACCTACTGCTCTTGCCATACTGCTGAAGGGAACATTTCCTACTCTCTGGGACATGCTGCTGAGAAAGATGAGTGAACCTTGTTAGTATCTCCTAAACTTTGTTACAGGCTAACACTTCAAACAGCAGAAGGAAAGTAGTGTTTGTATACATATATAATATATGCATAAAGAATAATTTATGCACATAATTGTGAGTTGAGAGAGGAGGTTTAGAGTTTAACCATGTTCTCAAACACCATGGCAATTTCTACCCTTTGCCTTACACAGCTGCAAACTCCAAAATACATTTCAAACTGCTTTGTACTTGCATGTCAGAATCTGAAACCACAAAGAAACACTTGCATTTTGGCCCTCAGGGAGCACTGCCCTGCTATCTTGGGTCCTGCAGTAATTTCTAGTGATGCCTCATTACCATGAAGCTGTTTAGGAGTAGTGCTTCGCTGTAGAGAAATGGGGGTGTGGGCTGTGGACAGGTAGGATGGTAACAGCTGGAATCCACTGCCATGGCAATAGACACGCCAGGGTCCAGGCTCAGCTGGTGGGTGAATGTGACTGTGGAGTTTCCCTTGGTCTATAAACACTGCCTCAGAGAAGGCTGCTTCTAGAGCAGGGAGGGTCCAGTCTCACCTGCAGATCTGTCACATCTTGCTGCACCTTCCCCTTTTCAAGCAGGTGTCCCCCAAAAGGACCCTGAATCTCAGAGGCAAGGTTCTGCTAGAACTTCCACCAGATGAAATTGCATTTATCTTGGGTTGGTGACAAAGGAGTGTACCTTGCAGGGGGAGTTGTTTTCTCCATGCTTTCAGTCTAGCCATTTGTGGGCAACAAGTTAATTACATTTGCTCACATTCTTTGGAAAAGTCCCTTTATCAATACTTCTGAGGCCTAGTTTTGTCTCTTGTTTTATGTAGTGATTTCCTCCTGTGTGCTTGAACTTTATAGATTCTACCAGTCTGAATGTCTCACCCCAGTGTAAAAATGGTCACTCATCCATCCCCAGCCCCAGCTGCACACAGGGGAAGGCCCCTCCAACCCCCTCTCCTCTGGGTTATCCCTGTTCCAGAAGCAGCAGCCAGAACATTGTCCCGTGGTCCCCCACACTGCCACCCATTCATTCACACTTTAAGGGAGGTTAACATATGAAGCACAGCAGATTAGAAATAAGCAGTAAACTCATGCCATCTATCAAGGAGCAAAGCATTGTAAGTGTTGCTAATTGAGAATAAATCATAACGTTTATGTCCTGTGTGTGTCAAAGGACTCATCTACTAAGAGGGTAATGGTATTTTTATAACTGTTTGCTTTTTGGAGTCAAATACAAAGCACACATCATGAATCTGAGTGTCGATGACCATTCCTTTGGGGGAAAAAACATGACCATATAAACTCAAGTTTTTACCTTGGCTCTTGATGGTAAAACCAGCTTCATTTACAAGGATATGCTCTCATCGGCACAAAACCTAAATATGTATTTTGAAAGCTGAATCATACAGTCCAGCAGAAGCAAAGTAGCTTCCACATAGCAGCTACCAACCCTGTTCCAGATTGTCAGTGATGTCAAACAGTGAAGATCTATCGTGTGTAGCAGAAGGTCTAGGTTCCCATCAGTGTAGTTGTGTTTGGGAGCTGGACGTGTAGTAGCCAACTCCCAGACTTCTGAGTTTGCAGTAGAAAAAAGTGAACCCCAAATGTGTCTCCTATTAAGTTTTAATCCTGTGCTCAGTCTTCTTTTTGGAAGTGGTTCACTCAGCCTCCTAATCACAGTGTATTATGTTGCTGCTTCACAATCACACTCCAAATGCAAATCTCTTCATCGGTCTCTTAGTGACAGCAAGCCCTGTCAGCAGTAGGCACTTGGAATATGCCAATAAGATGTTATCTGCTTTGAAATGGTTGCAAGGGACACTGTTTTGAGAGATTACAATCAGGGCATTCCATCAGAGGGCTGCTAAAATAGCACTGCTTTGTTTCCACCAGCCTGTATGCAATGAGCTAATAAGTGATTGCTGTCTTTGTGTCTTTATGTTTGAGGACTAGGTAGAGCATTTCCTTCAGCGAACAGTGATTGTCTTCTCAAGACATATGCAGCTTTGTTAATATTAATGAAGCTTGTGCATGCATCAAAAAAGGGCTTACGACCTATATAATCACTATTTATCTAGGCAAATTTAGCTTCATCATTGTCTATTTACTAAAAATAAGCCTTGTGCAGCTGATTGATAACTTCTGCCTGGTTTGTGTTGTGAACAGTTTTCACCGTCTTCGTCTCTGAGACTGTGTTTGTTTAAGAGAAAGAAGCTAACAGTGACCTTCACAGAAAGGATGTCTGTCTTTTGGAGAATCTGTGGACAAAGAAGGTGGAAGTTAGGAGAAGAACACAGAAGTTCAACATGATATCTATCTTATACTTTTCTATTGATCCTAGTTTTACGTTTTGAGGGTAGTACAAACTTCCATGTGTGAAGCTGCAGTGGAGAGCAGAAGTGAGCAGGTGCTATTCACAACCCCCTCCATGCTACAAGTACTTCTCAGAAGCCCCTTCCTTTCATTCTGGTTGAACTGTTGGCTCAGCAAGCTAAGTTTTTATGTAATAGTTTAGGAATCATTTGTAAAGAGAAGATAAGAAATGAGAATTTGCCTTTAAATTCCTGAGAAGCATTCATTGATGATGCAAATTCTTAATATGTGTCTTCACGTGTCATTTTGACATGTGCATACACACAAAATAATTTTTCTAAGTTCTTTTCACCATGTTAATTCTTCACAAATGTCTACACTTAAAATGCTGCCTTTTTAAAAATGAAGTTGAACATCAGCCAGGATTCAGAGATACCTGTAGTGGAAAATGAAGTGACAGAAATTTCTGAGATGTGATCAGATGGACATATCTGGAACCCCTGGCCCACCTCATGTAAGCCATCCCGTCAAGATATGTACTTATCTAAAGCAGCAAATAGTATAATATTTGGAAGCTGCAGTGAAAAATTAGCTGAATCTCAGCTCCCATTGCCATGCCTTCAGAAAAAAGACATCTATAGTTCTTGGACATGTGAGTAGAGGAAGACTAAGTAGCAGACGGATAATGTATTGATTCATATTTTCTGACTGAATAATGATCTTTATTCCATGCCTCAGATGCAAATACTTAGAAGGGATATAATATATTGAAACTACTCTGTCCTGTTTCTTGAAGTTTTGGAGTTTCTGGGAGTACAGCTCTGGGTGATTTTATCCTTTCTTAATAAATCCTTTTTAATCAGGTGGTAAAGCTAGTGTACTCCCTAAGCATGAGAGGCTGAAAACAGAATTTCTCCTTCAAATTTCAAGGAAGACCTCTTTGGTCACCTGCTATTATTCTATTCTTGAAATAAGCCTATTTTATTCCTCACATATAATTCTTTGTCATAATGTGAATAGTCTTAAAAATTGCATGGTCTCTTGGATGAGGTGCTTTGCCTCTGGGTCAGTCAACTTCCAAGTCTTCCAGGCTTCCATATCATGGGCTAATTTATAACACTCCTGATTGTCCCAAGCTGAGGCCATTCTTTCAGGGACAAAGGCTTTCCCAGCAGCTTTTGTAGCATAATTTTTAAAGCCTTCTAGCCTTTTGGAGAACTCTGCTCCTTATGGGCCATTTGATTGAATCCCAGTTATCTTTTAAGTCCAACTACTTGTTTTAGCTGCCTTTCACAGGGGAGACATTGCTCAGTTCAGGCTATTGTAGCTTTTCATTTAGGTAACAGTCCTTCACTATGCCAATCTTTTCTATTCCTCCTGCAAATTCACACCCTTCTGCTTCTTATGAACCATGTACCATTAGTGCTCTGGTGGATAAATGTTCCTTATGTTACAGGCGTAACAGACAAAACTCAAATGCCCTTGGTGTTCAAGTGCTCTCTGCAGTATCCTGCCATGAGAAAGCTCTCTGCTGATACAGCTTGACAGCTGGAGACAATTCCTTCTGTTTTAGCCTGCTCTTTAGGATTCTTCCAGAGATTTTTTTTGTCTTTTCTCCATTAGCACTGTTGTAATTTTCTCCTAGCCCTTTTTTGTACTCTGGAAAGCAGGGTAGAACCCCCAGCACCCGGGGATGTCCTGCTGCTCAGTTGGTAGCTCTGCACACTGTAAGGTGAGGAACCCCTTGGACTTAATCATTTCAGAGCCATCCTTGACTCAGGGTACCTTAAAGTCAAGTGCAAGGAAACAACTTTTGCAGAGTATCCAGAAATTCCTAAGTGATTGTAAAAGAAGTGGAAAAATGAAAGCAAGCAAAGCAATAAATTACTGCACTTAAAACCACACTTTGCTTTCCCTAAAATTGCACCAGGAAGTTTTTTCTGTCTTCATCCAAGAATTTTCTTCACACTAGTAGGACAGGGGTAAATTCCTTCTGCATCATTTGTGCCTTATATTGGGATAAAGATTCGTTGCACCTTAGGCTAAGTCCAGGCTGCTATGATTTTTGCCCTCACTCCTGGTCATGTTTGTACTTCGTTTTTTACCAGTGTTTGTGCATCTCAGCAGGTTAATCCAGACTGAGAGCTAATGCAGATAAAAACAACTTGATAAAAAAGGTGTATCAGAGGGGACCAAAACTTTGTACATGGAGGATTTTCCTTACAATATTGGCAACAGAAATATAGTGAAGAAAAAGTCTAATAGTCAAATTGCATTTCAAGCTTGTAAAAGCAAGTAAAAAATAATGTTATTCTCATGAATCATGAGAGGGTGACACCTGTTATTGTATTTCGAGGTGGTTACCTAATATACCTAATGCTTATTTTTTCCTGTGTTTCTTCCCAGTCTTTTTCATTCAGTTATTTCTTAGAGTTCAGTGTGTGAAATTGGGGTTTTTTTAATTAGATCCAGATTTTCTGTGAATCTATTTACATTTCCTTTCCTTTGACAATAATTGTGAATTCTGTAGAATGATTGCAAACTAAGTATCTCAGAAATAGTTGATACAGATAAGGCTACATATGTAAAAAGTAACAGGGAATATGTAAAAATAAGTACTGTATGCTTTACATGATCAATAACAAAGTAGAAGCTCCAAAGGTCTAGAATGTTTTCCAAAATCAGTTCCATGTAGGTACTGCTTTGACTTACAGGCTTTGATCTAATTAATTTCACTAGAACGAGGTCACATTTCCTAACAAACTAGGTGGATTCATTGTGGATAAGCACCTCGTGCTGTGCTTGAATCCACAGAATCACTTTCCAAGTCTGAAAATAGATTTACCCATGCGGGTAAGTTTGGAACATTATTCATCATTATTATTCTTTTTTTTTTTTTTTTAAGTACACAAAGAGGGAGCTGAGACTTTTTGTATATGAGCGAAAACACATTATTCTCTGGATTATTGCAGTCTAATGTAGTGTATATCTTCAGAAAGAAGTGGCAGAAAAATGAAATAAATAACTGACCTTTTCTGTCTGCCTTGCTTTTTAAAACTCCTTTGCCTATTCTCTGGCAGGTCGTGAGCTTCCAAAAAGATCTTCCCCATCACAAAGAGCACCTCCTGCTAATCACTGCACACAAAATCGTGCATGTTCCCTGTGTCTTCTGTACTTTATTTTACTTGGAGTATTTTTATTGCATCCTCTTGTCATCCCACTGTTTTGGAGACTTTAACTGTCACCCTTTATTTCCCAGAGCTCGTGATTCTTTCTTGGTTTTGTTTCTATTCCTTTCTCTTCTAATCCATAAAGGGGACTCTGCCTGTATCAGAGATGGCACTATGTGGGAAAGAGACATGGCAGTGGTTCCCTAAACAAGTTGGAGACAGGATACTTCTAACACATGATTTGAGGATTTCCTTGCAAATGAGAAAACTGAGTAGTCTAACCTGTTCTTTGCTTGTTGCAGTGAAAAAAGTGCAGTCCTGCTTTTTAAGCTGCTGCATTTGAATGTTGTAAGTGGGGAGGAGTGTGTGCAAGTGAGTCTATTTAATGGTCCTGCCCAAAGCTGCTGTCTCTGGACCTGACACAAGTCTCGACAGAGGATCAATTCCTTAAATGTATTTGAAGCTTACTGCATAGTACTGTCTTTTTCTTGGTGCAGTTTTGGGGGAGTTTGCCCTTTCCCCCTTTCAAGCCCTAGCTGTAAAACACACTGCAGTTCTACCAGGACAGCAGAGGTTCATGCTGGAGCTGATGCTGGATCTGAAGTGCCTTTCTCAGCACCTCCCCATGATTCTAGATCTCACTGCTTTTCACTGTCTGCTGGACTATGACATCTAATGATGCTCAAAAAATGTTAACATTTATCATACAACTGATTATATCAAATAGGATCCTTAAATAGTGACAAAATGATTAAAAACTGTGATTTCTCAGTGCTGTAACAGGAGTAAGTGGAATGTATTTTTACAATCAACTTGGGTTAGCTACTGATACTATTTCTGTAGCCATAAGGTGGAAATAAACCTCTACTATCCTATATTACAATTTGAAGTGAAATTGCTACTGAAGATCTCCTAGGAAGTGAGCTACTAATTGGGTAAGGAAATAAAACAAGATACCTTATGTGAGGTATTCAGAGCATTAAATTTTGCATACTGTTTAGAGAGGCTAAGTGAGGTGCACAGCAGTGAAGAGCAGACCTCACTCAGGCTGTTGAAGCTCTGAGACTGGCAGCAGTCCCTTTGCACATGCTGCTTTTACTCTGGAAGCTCTCCCAAAATGCAAACCTTGCACCAGCTACTTTGAATGGAGTAAGCTCAGCTTAAGTCACAATCAAGGTATTGCTCTTCAGTGCCACAGGCACTGGGAGACAAGTTGAAGAGGAGTCTAACACACATTTTGGAGGAGGGTATTTCCTAGGTATAGAAGTTTGCTTGCCTTGGGCATTCATTTTTCACTTGTGAAAAGAGAATTCTGTCTCTGCTGAATCACTCCATTCACAGCACAGAAAATCTTGTGTTTTCCTTTAATGGTTCAAACTTGCTTATGGATTTCTTTTTAGATTATTCCCAGTAGTCACAGACATTGTCTTACTGAGGTATTTATCCCATCATATTTATTGCAGTAGAGTGGACTATGATGCTCAACTCTTAGCTACACCTTCTGTAGTACTTTTTTCTTGACTAAATGTTAAAATAAATTGATTAAGGATGATTTCTAATTATAAAAGTGCTTAGAAAAGATTTTTTTTCACCTGTATAATTAGAAGACATTTCTAAAGAAAATTTTCCAGTCAATTAGTCCCTAATGAAGCTCAATTTGTTTTACAAATTAACCTTTTCTTAAAATAACAGGATGATTTAATGCGAGAGTTATTCTGCTTATTTCAGTCTGTACTAAAGTCCTGTGTTCCACAAATATATATCCTCCTAAGTCAATAGGAGATAGGGTTTAAGTTAATAGGGTTTTTTTCCCTGAAGGTTATATGTTGACTGTGTCACACTGGAATACTAAGGCTGTTCCCAGAACTTTGGTTTGAGCTCTGGCTTCATTCTTAATCCAAGGGTTGTGTCACTGTGGTGCTGAAATGAATGTATTGACTCTCCACTAAATTAAGGCTGCCATATAAAAACTTGTTGCAGTTTTTTCATCCTCTTTATGATTTTGCTCTCTGTTTTTTTGGAGTCAGCCCTGCTGCATTGGGTACTGCCAGAATCTGTTCTCTCCTGTATTTACACTGCTCTGCTTGTGACTGATTCTCTCCTTGCTCTGCTGTAAAAAAGCTACAATTTCAGTGGAATCAGTAGAGTTAGACAAGAGTGAGATAAATTTGCTTCATAGGAAGATAGGGCTCTGCTTGGGTGTTGCTTATGCAGATTTCAGTCCCAGACCTCCCAGCCTTCTCTTCTGTGTGCTGCAGTGGTGGAGGGAGATTTGCCAGGGCAGTGTAGGGTCTCTGCTGCCCGTGCTCTGCCTCCTCACGGGTGCTGCTTTGTTCTTTGAACTCACTCCCAGTACAGCTGCCTGTTCAAATGAAGTGGCAACCTGAAATGTTAATTGGCTTAAATTACTTTTTCATTGCATGATTTTTATTTTTAAAATAATCAGAGTTCATCTTTTAAGGTACTACATAAAAATGTTTTATTTGCTATCACAGTGTTCAATAGGACATGATATTACTCACCAAAGTGAATGTATAACCATTCAAGTCTGCCTGTATTTACAACTATACATTTTTACTGCATTTTGATCAATGTGTATGATTTGTGACTAATAAGATAAATCATAAATGGAAAAACCAGCAACTGAACTATTTGCCATGCTCAGCCAAGTTTGCTCAGTGAGAAGGGGATTTGCAGAGACAGTGAGGGCAGTTCAGGATCCATTCCCACTGTAAGTGCATGGATGTTGAGTTTGTTACCTTTCACTTGTGCCTAGGAGAAATTCCTGTTGAATATTGGTGCTGCAGGCTACCCCTGCATCTTGGCAGCCTGAACAGCCCGGGGGTAGATTCCTTTCCTGAAGGTGAATGCATCAGGCCTTTTCTGTCTCCCACTGTGGTTTGGTGTCAACATGGAGGTGGGAATGGGGAAGGACAGTGATGCCCTGACTGTGCTCTGCTGGGCTGGTGCTGTGCTTCACTTCAGTGGCTTTTAATGCTGGAATACAGTGGGAACTGAGTCTGTAAGAATAAACTGATTTTATTCTGTATTGGAGAAAATTTGCTGTGTATAAAAAGGTCCTTGGCCTCTGACTGGTTTGCACATCTCTCCTTTCCTCAGAAAAGGCAGATTGATTTGACTCTAGTTGGACAAACAGGTCTTTCCTAAAGGGGTATTATGCTATCTGCTGTGAGAGGACATGATGGTTGTAGGCAAGTTGAATTGAGTTGGAGTTGAGCTACCTGCAGGGAGAAGGCTGACTGAGCTGGGGATTGAAAGCACCTCAGGAAGCTCAGGTAAGAAAGCCAGTCTGCATATTACTGAGAGTTATTCTGAGGAGAAAACCACAGCTAACATTTCTAGTTTAAATTATCCCTTTCTGTAGCCAATGATAATTTTGAAATGGCTTAGAACAGGAGCTGGCCTTTTATTCATTTACTTTTTTGATTTGTAATAGTAAGCCAGATGTAGGCATAGCTATGAGCAAGCTCTATTGAAATGAGGAGTCTGCGGCTGGCTGGTAGTTAAGTGCACTTATTTACATTTAGAGAGTGCTGGACAGAATTTATGATAGGAGCATTTGCTTCTCTTCATCCTGTGTGCTACAGGCATTAGTTGATATTACTGAAGGAAGAAGCAAAATGCAGGTAGCAAGGCTTTTGTTCAAGAGGTGGCTAAGACCAGAAACGACAGATGAATTGCAAAAGTGACGATCACAATTTAAAGTATTTACCTGATGGATACAGTAAAGCCTGTCCTCTTAGAGATACACACTGCATCCCCCCTGTGTTCCTCACCATAGCCGTTCAGGGAGAGATTTTCCCTGGCACAAACTTTATTTCTATAATGTAAGTATATTTATTTATAAATAAACACATTTATTTAGTGGAACATTCACACGATGCCTTTGTTAGTATGCAGACTGGAGTGCTGCTTGGCTTTTTTTTTCCACAGCACTTTCCCATTAGGAAAACTGCTGTGTGTCTGCCTGTAAACTCCTCTGTTGTCAACTGTGCAGAGATGCTGTGCTCTGCAGAGTACAGCCTGTGTCTGAGTACAGCCTGACACAGTGTGGTCTTCCCAGGCTCGAGCCGTTAGTCATTAGCGTCTTACCAAGTTGAAGATGGTGGCAACACAGCAATGGAAATAGTTGCAAGTATATGGAATATTTCTGCTTAATAATCCTATCTTTCCTGTGGGATCTTTTCCAATACTTTTTAAAGTTAGATCATTCATGGTCAAGGAGGAGAAGAGAGAAACAAATACAGTGCATCTCCCTGTTAAGGACTCGAGCTTCTCCAGCTCAGATTCTATCATAAACTCCAGGTCTTTCAGTACTGTGCCCATTTGATTTAGGAGTAAGTGCACTTTTCAGATGTTCTGCTCAAGGCCAAATAAGCTTTTCTGTTCAAGAAGTGCAGGGAGAGTGGTACTCCCTTGTTTCCACCCTTCTGGGTTGCAGTGACTCTCTGCTGAGTGCTGAGCGTTGGGTGGGTGCACGGGGAGATATCTCAGCGTGATTACCAACACTGCTTCTCAGAAGGGGAATTTACCCTGGCAGACAAGAATAAAACAGCATAAAATATTGTAATTTCTCTTAGCAAAACATGCAGCTAAATGGAAGAGAAATATCTGTCATCAATTAGGTATAGTTGATTTAGCTGACAGTGGTAGAAATTTGAGAACACCTTTATTATGCTCTGTTTCTTCTCTCTTCATTCTTCAGTGCAAGTACTGTACTCAGAACTAATTTTCATCTATTACACTTTTCATAATACTATTAGTCTGATTATTTAATGCATAATATATCCTGAAGACTACTTTGTTTACTCCTAGCAGGCTCATTAGGACTTGCTATATGAATGTGAGATTAGATTTTAAAGAGAGCCACCTCCTAAAGATTGAATCATGTGTCTGCTTTGCAGTAAGGTGGCAAATGAAAATCTGGGAAGCTACAGCCCTCGTTGATATGAAGGAGCACATTAAAAGTTTACTGAAGCTCAATGCGGAGTTGTACACTTCTTGCAACCAAAAATTGTATTTCCTTGTGATGGGTATTGCTTTCTAGATTTCAAACCAAAAAGGCAGGGGGGTTGGACTAGATGATCTTCTAGGTCCCTTCCAACCCCTAATATCTATGAATCTATGAATTTATTAGGACCATTTACCACTGAAAGGAGCAGTACATGCACATTTGGTTTTCATTCAAATGTGTATTGCATTCTCATAGTTTCAACTTTCTGTTTTACTTTTTAATGACATTTTTCTAGCCAGAATGAATGGAGAACTGCACTGAAGCTAAACATTCACCAAATACAGTAACATTTGTGAGAGTTCCCTTGAGTGCAGTGAGTTCATCTAGAGTTCTTTTGCCCACTACTGTATAATAATGTCACACAGTTACAAGGTTTTGCCAAACTGATCTAAGAATAGCTAATATTTAAAGTCTTATGTTTCTTGTACTAGCACTAATTGTAAATTAATTATGTTTCTTGAATTGTGGAAAATGGAATTGTTGGCTAATAGCTCTCAGTGGGTGCTGTATACAAAGTCTCCTGCCTTTCAGGGGTGATAGCACAAATGCTTTGGTCGTGCAGAATTTCTCCATTTTGGAATGGAGAAGGGATGATTAACTCTGTCTCTCTGACTTTTCTCCATCCTCCTACTTCACTTAGTGTGCTAGATGTCATTCTCCAGAAGATGTTCTGGAATACCCAATAAACAGGCACTTCTGAATGAGATTGGCATCTTTATGTGTGTAATGTGTAAATATGGTCTTATCAATACTATTTTATTCCAGTGATTATACTTAAAGTCAATTATTTTATACTTCAACAAAAGTAATTATGTATTTTATTATAAAAATTTTTAAAATGGTTTTTATGAACCCTGGATTACCTATTTGCTGCAGAAAATACATGAGTGAAAATCAGCTAGACAATAACCAGTGTTTCTGTTATGTCACTGCAATCAAATTAATGGTTAGTTTGTAAAAGATAAATTATTCTTGATTGTGTTGTGTTTGTTGCTCAGTGATCTATTATAATTTTGCATCATTCTAGAGGCATTCCATGAGGTGCTTGCACTGGAAATAGTACTGTTGTGTCAAGGGAATGCAAGAAATAAGCTGATGGCCTAATTACTCAGTATGCTTCAAAATCTTGTGCTCACAAAATTCCCTTGTTTCTCACTGTTTCCAAACTCCAGCTTCAGTTTCGGGAAGAGAGCCACACCTCTTCTCAGTGGTTTGAATTTCTACTTTATAACTCTGCTGTAGTATGCAAAAGATCTTGATTTCTGTTAAGAATGAAGTCTGGGAGCAAGTTTATGTAGCTCTGATATATTGGCAGCTACCAAGCAAATACATCAGGAGATGTGTTGGCTCTTTCAGGTGTCAGAGTGGGTGTTGTGGACTGAAACACATTTCTCAGATGCTTGTCCTTGACAACACTGTCGGAAACACTTAGAGTTAAATCTTGATCCCTGGAATGCAGTAGAGGTTTGTTTTTTACCTCAGTGGGAAGAGAATGTGGCCCTGAAAGCAGTTAGTGCCCAGGACAAGCTAATTTGTTTTGCTAACGCAGCTCAGCTATGTTAGAAAACACTTTTCAGAAAGAATTAAACTTGCCTCTGGTGTGGACAGGAGTAATGAAACTTCCTTCAGAGCCCATCAGCACCACTCGGTTGTAATCAGCCAGAGGCACTGCTGTCTAGTGACAGGAGGCACTGTCCAACCCCACTGAGAACCTGGAGCATCTACTGTGTGACTGGGTAGGCACAATGGACAGGTATGGAGCTTTGTGAGCTTTTGCAGCAGCAGGTTTTTGATGTGATTCAAAATAGGGTAGTCAAAGCTGCCTTTGATGAGGCTTCAGCATCTGTCCTTATCTGTAACTCCATGGGGGGAGTGAAGTCCTGTACCTGAACAATATTGCTGCCTCTAAGTTCAAATAGTAAGTCTCTGGGAATACCTCTCGTGTGACTGTTTAAAGAAATTGATGGTTGGTATTAAGACCTTGATTCCAAACTGCCTGAATGTGTAGAGGGTAAGCAAAGCATATCACTGTCCTTAGCACCTAAATCTTAGGTGATTTCAGCTGCTTAAAACCATTTGTCTTGCCATTGGTATTCCCATGGCACAGACCAGAGCTCGTGTGCAGAAAGTAACTCCAGCATCATAGAGAAGGTTCTGTGGTCAATACTTGGTACCCTGTGCTGGCCTCCCTGTAAACCATCAGGGCAAAAAGGGAAATTCAGCTTTCTGCCTTCTATTTTATCAGTTTGCAGACTTTTATTAAATTACACTGAGTAATTTAATTACATTGTGTGTACTTATTGAACATTGTTTGATGGAAAAGAATGTTTACTCCTTGGCTAATTAGTTAGAAGGTTGTCTAGCATTATTTCCAGGTTAGCATAAGCTGGCAAGTTACATCCATCCTTTCAGAAGAATGCAGTAGGCTGAGAAGCCAATGGAATAATTTTTGAAGAAGCATATTTAACACATCTTGGGTTGGGCTTTGATATTCTGGCAGTGCACACGTGTTACACTGACAGAGTTGAAAACACATCTGTTTCTCATGGGGTGCAGAGACATACATCAGAGAAAAGGGAGTGTGCACTCTTAACACATACAGCAGGGACACCTGATTAAGGGCACTGATGTGTGTTCTTGGAACTCTAATTTTCAGAACTGGTTTAGAAAGCCATAGCAGATAATCAGCTAAAATTTCCTTTATTCACAAGATTACCTGTGCAGCTAATGAAAGCATGTGTTTCTAAAGGAAAATTGTTATTTTTGTCCTTCACACACAGCATACAGTAGGCTGCTGAGCATGTACACACTGAACAGGTCATTTAATTAAGCTTCCATAAGCATCATGCGGGATAAATCCAAGGATAGGCAGCATTACCTCCATCTGATTTCAGATATGTTGCACAAGATTAAAAGGACCTGATATTTTCAATAGCAAGATGTCTTAGGCCACAGTTTAATCACTGCTACTGAAAAAAAAAACCCTAGTATCTGTCCTCCTGTCTGTTTTCCAAGCTGACCTTTCATTTCAGTCTTTTGCTCTCTGCCACTGTGCAGCTGTGTCATGAAAGGATAAGGGGGTTAATCTAGATAAAAAATAATCTAGCGTCAACTAATTTGAGAATGCTTTCCCTATTCATTTCTCTGTTTTTGATGACAGCAAGACCTTAAAAAGACATTGTCAATGCAAGACTGTTGTGCTGAGTCTGGACAGAACTGCTGCCTCCTTTGGCTCTTCTGAAAGCAAAGCATATTCCTCGTTGTATTCTAGGGCATGCGTACACTTGTCTTCCCATCCTAGTTGTCTTCATATCATGGTAGTCAGCAGCTGGCTTTTTCTCCTAACTGAGCTTCTCAAGGTTTTGAGCTCTCCAACTGCAAGCTGCCCCAGATCACAACTCCTAGTGCCTAGTACAGATCACAGAATCACAGAATTATTGAGGCTACAACAGACCTCTGAGACCATAACTAGACCATGGCACTAAGTGCCCTGCTGCCATGCAGGTTGCTGCTTGCCCCCCCCCATTTGTCCAGACCTTTGAAAACTGCTGTATTTTTTCCTGGTAGTGAGTGCCATGGTTGGTCTCAGGTGTATCGGGGATGTTGAGCACCATTGCTGAGCTCAGGTGGAACTGTGTGGATGTTTGAACAGCTCCCCAAAACTGCACCCATAACAGGCCAACTGCTCTGGCAACAAAGGAAATCTATCTCTGATGTTACATGGATCGTGGGAGTTACAGATTCACAGATATTAGGGGTTGGAAGGGACCTAGAAGATCATCTAGTCCAACCCCCCTGCCTGAGCAGGATC